>JAUMHR010000008.1:1183851-1196287 GCA_032361145.1 Enteromius fasciolatus | reverse complement strand
AATCACCTTTAAAGTTGTCCAAGTGAAGATCTTATCAATGCATATTACTAATCAAAAATTACGTTTTAATATATTTTTGGTAAGAAATTGACTAAATACCTTCATGGAACATGATCTATCCTAAGGATATTTGGCAAAAAAAACAAAAAACAAAAAAAAAAAAACAGTAATTTTGACCCATACAATGTATTTTGGCTTTAGCTATAAATATACCCCAGCGACTTAAGACTTATTCTTTTACATTTGTATGAAACCCAGAAAACAAACGACACAATAGTGGAGATAAAGAGAGTTTGGCCAAAAAAAAGTGTTTCTCATTTGTACCCTTGAGGCTTGCAGCTGTAGCAACCGTGACCATACAATGCATCACAATTCACATTTGTCTGTGTGATTTCACAATGACGCTAACAACCGCAATCCACCTAAAGCGATGCATCTGTGCTAAAGCATCACATGTGCACAGACAATTCGAATCCCAAGATCACTTTCCAGGTGGTGTGGCTGGCAGCCATCTTCTTTCCCCTCTGGGTGAAGCATCCTCGTCCCTTCATTGTGTCCCAGTACCTGATGAGTGATCACTCCAGGCGGAGTGTTTTTTAAAAAATGGTGTCTAGGGAATTAGACAGCTGCAAGGGCCCCTGGGCCAGACTTGAGCTTCCTATGGATAAACCTGGAAACTGGATCGAGTTTGTAAACTCAATGACTGCTGACAACAGCTACGAAAGTTAACCGAAAATCTGATGCAGGGGTAACAAAAGGTCAATGTCGTACACTTCCACTACTGATTCTCCACCTCTAATTGGTTGTTCCTGTCCCTCTCTGTCGGTGCACACCAGCTGGTGAATAACCTGATGTGACCATCTTGACCCGTGTGGAATTAAACAGGAATGCTGCTGGGTAAAGTTTAGATATTCCTGGCTTTGGACCCCATCCCAACTCCCTATCTCTCGTTCTCCCTCGCTTTCTTTCCCAGACCTCTCTAATCCCACACACCTGCAAGAGCTCCGCACACTGCTGACTGCCAAGAGTCCAGCCGTCCCCCCTGCCTCCTCCACCACAAGGCCTACAACGAAAAAGAGAGAGAGAGAAAATTTAGGATTATTAGATTTATCAGTCATTAAAAAAAAAAAGGGAAACAACCAAAGCCCTTGGGTTTACATGTATGGGAACAGCTATTTTAATTCCCACATCTCAAGAATGATATAAGAGTTCCATTTTCCCCACAAGCAACAGTGACAAAATCTGAAAGCAAGGAGTCTTGAAACTTCCTTATACTTCCTCAGCTCAGCGCTACAGGATTGTACACACATGCTAACTCCATCAGCCACTGGAAAACACATTGTCTTTCATGCTGGTTCAGGGTTTTCCAAGAGACAAGGGGAAAACTATATTGAGCCTGGATAAGATGTCCGGCACTCATCACCATAGAGAAGACTGAGTTATGTTATTTTCATTAAAAATTAAGAGGTGACATATTCACAAATGGATTGTTAACACTGTTGTATAATAAGAGAATTAAGCTGGAACACGACAATAACTCTGTTACACAAACACTGTTTCAACGTCCCTAGAGTCAAGTTTTACCATTTTCAAATCCATTCAGACGATCTCTGGGTCTGGCGAATGAACGGTTAGCTGCAGCTTACCATAGATCACTGGATCTGATCAGACCGTTAGCATCTCTCGCTCAAAATAACCGAAGAGTTTTAATATTTTCCAATTGAAAAGTTACGATTTTCTAGAGCGATATGGCAAGAAACTATACTCTTATTCCAGTGTAACAATCAAGAAACTTTGCTGCCATACCATGGGTGCAGTAGGCGCAATGATATTACGCAGCACCTGAAAGTAGTCCCCATCATTTTCAGGAGCTGCGTAATATCATTGCTATATTGTTATACCGGAATAAAAGTATAGCTCCTTGCCATTTCAGCCTAGAAAATAGTAACTTTTTCATTTTCTGTCGGCCTTAGCACACATTGGAACTAAAGAAGTGTCAAGTGTTAAATAGGAAATTATCGAAACTCTTTGGTCATTTTTGACTGAAATGCTAAAGGTCGAAACTGATTCAGTGATCCATGCGAAGCTGCAGCTAAAACCCAGAGACGAGACGAATGGATTCGAATGGAGACGAATGGATTCAAAACCAATAAAAGTCAACTGTTTAACTCTAGGGGAGTTGGAAAACTAGTTTATTTTCAAAAATAGTAGAGCGTTCCATTAAAGCCGAATAATGACACTACTGCCTTCTGTTGAAACAAATGCCTGTGCTGGTTTAACTAGTCTTCCAGCCTGGTCATAGCTGGTTCAAAGCTACTTTAGAGGTGTTTTGACCACTTCTTTAGCTGGGAGACCAACTGACCATCTAGCTAAAACCAGTTACTTTCAGCTAAAGTCAACCATCTTAGACTGGTTTTAGCTTTTTCAGCTTTACTTAAAGCTGCTTTACAGCTTAAATTTAATTTGTTTCATACTTACTGCCTTTTATAACATTAACAATCTGTGTCTTGACTTCCACAACTCCGTACACACGTGCTAAATCAATCCCTGGAAAACATATTGTCTTTCATGCTGGTTCAGGGTTTTCCAAGAAACGAAGGGAAACCGATATTGCATTTTGATGAGAGTCACAGATGGGAGATTATGATGAGCACAACTTTGCAGGGGAAGATGCTAGTGCAGGGCAAGACATTAGATCTGTTCCAAAACCAAGCGAACAGCATTTTCATCTGCTGTTCTATCTACTAAAGAAGCATCTTCACCGAAATAAAATATCAGAAAGTCACTGAAGCGCAGCTCAAAGATACCTTGAAGACACATGAAGAGGACTCAATATATATACAATGAAGTCAGATGTTAGCATTACATGTTGTTAGCTAACAAAACCGAAGTCTTTTGAGCAAAAAATATACAGCACACAAAATAGGTGAAATATATTAGGCGTTTTTATGTAACTTTATTAACTTTTATATCATTATTGTTATCAATATTTGCTGCAGAATTAGAAAATTCTGTCATTAATTATTCACCCTCATGTCGTTCCCTGTGAACTGTAAACATTTCAGTTGTATTGCTGTCTATGGAGGGTCGGATGGCTCTCTGATTTCATCAGAAATATCTTAATTTGTGTTCTGAACATGTGTGAAGATCTTACGGGTTTGGAGTAATCAATGCCAGAAATGGAAGTCTTTCCTTACACTTTCCTAAAAATAACTTTTTTTTTAATAATTAACTTGTGAAAAAAAATAATAATAATAACCTTTTAAATAGTACTGTATGTGCCATTTTTGGATGATGTGTCTTGGCTTATGTTTGCTATAGACAGACACTTCACTAGGTTTTGCGTTGACGAGTCCTTTGTATGCAGGTGTGTTTTTTAGCCCCAGGTAAGACAGGTCTGACAGGATCTCAGTCAATTGCACAATTTGTACTAATTTTAGGATGGCTAATTGTTGAGTATTTAAAGAGGTGAAGTAGGAGGGGAAGAATGTGGTAAATTCACGAGAAATGTGTGCGCGTGTGTGAGGACTGTTGTAGAGAGGAGGAGGAAGTTTCAGTGACTTCACGTGTTTGTTGGTTTTGTGTTGTGTTTGGTGGGAGTCATTATGCAGCCAGGCTGCAGATAATTGCTGGAGTTTTCCTACGGCCTTAGACCAGGAGCATCTGATGGCTAAGAAAGGAAAACAATTGAAGCACAGCATGAAGTAATTATGAACGATCCCCTCCAGCACTGTGCACAAGAACACACACACGCACAACGGCTCTCTTCATCAGTACATCATATGTGTTTCATTAGCTGTCAGATTAAGGAAGAGTCTTTGTTTTCGAGTTCAAAGAGCTTGTGCTGGAGAACATCCATTTATCCCCGTCACACTCATTGAAAACAAACTGGAAGCAAATTCACCTCAAAACAAACTGACTGACCACAGCTCTACATGCCAGGATGTACCTGACGTGAACTACATTTAACGTCAAAACAGGTGTTACCTTTAGCTGCAATTATCTTTAAGCATCAAAATGACATAAAATTACTTATAATGGGGGGGGAATTATGCTGCAGTCCAAATATGTCAGAATGTATGTCCCTACAATGCAATGCAACTATGTATTTGTATTCTCAATGCTGTAGGCTCATTTGGGCACTATAGGACCCAAACTAATTGTGGAATACCCACTTTTTGGCGCATTCACACTGCAAGAACTAGAAACGATTTAAGTTCCAGGAATTAAATTAGCTCCTGCTTCAGAGTAGTGTCTAAAAAAGGACCCAGGAACTATCTATGACGTAAGTGTACACTCATTGGCTAAACACATATGACACACACTCACCTGCCATGATTAAAACTTATACATATACTGCGCGGACACTGTATCAACTTATTTCTTTTATAAATGGTATTTACCTGAATTCGACCGGTTTACATCACTTCTTAGTTACCACTGTCGGTGCGAATGAAACACTTTAAACGGTTTTGAGTAATAGCTCACACAAAATCATCCCGATACTTAAGTACTGTACTTTTAGTTCTGTAACTACAGTGGTGCGAAAGGCCCTAATAATGCACATAAACTTGATACTGTAGGTAAACCTTTCTTATTCTATATTTCAGTTTACTCCATCATGTCAAGTACTGTCATGGAAGTTTTTTTATGTACTGTATATTCATTTAGACCATTTAATTCAACTTAAATAGCATCTAATTTAGTTTAAAAACATTTAAAGCCACGATAATGGCAGTGTCAGATCTTCTGCCATTTTGGGATGTGATCATGATCAAAAGTTTGGAATTATCAACTTTTTTGTTATGTTGTTGAAAAAAACATTTCATATGCTGCATTTATTTGATCAAAAATACAGTAAAAATAGTAATATTGTAAAATATTATGAATCAATTTGTTTAATAATTGTACTTTTTTGTATTTGAATACATTTTAATACAAGTGCAATTTGTTTAATTTGACATAAAACAACAAAATGCACGAGTCTTTAAATGTTTGACATGAATTCTGTTGTTTTTGAGTTTGTTTTACCATTGAAAGGCTGAGAACGGAGACATTTGTAGACCTAAGCAGGTGGGATCCTTTCATGTGGAAAGATGGGGAGCTTGATAAACTGACATGGTCAAGGTGGGTAGTAAGGTTTAATAAAGACTGTAAGAACTGGCAGCCTTGTGTGACAGGAACAGAGCACTGTTTAATATGATTCTGGCAGTCGATGATGATATGCGAGTAAAGGTGCAGTGTGAGAGGATTTCTAGAGGTTAAACACATGTAGAGCAGAAGCAGGCAGTGGATGAGGACCGATTTGCAGGTAGAAGGGAAATATTTTGAGGCTAGATGAAAATTAGGTTGTTTAGGGGTAAAGAAAGGGCTGGGTTATCCCAACCGGTGTGTTAAACCCACAGCTGCTGGGTCCACGTAGCTAGAACTTTTCATTTGATAAAGTCATGTGGACAAACTAACCTTTTTCTAACCATCAGTATAAGATTTATTTACTATAGTCTTTTCCGGAACACACCACCCCAACCAGGCATTACTCCAAGTTCAGCTTCAATTACTCAAACCAAACTAAGACTCACTCGTGACACACTTGCACTTAATCATGGGAATACTTTTGATCCACTGACACACAAACGTTGAGTTGAGTGGGCACGGTGGGAAATGAATGGCCGGCTGATGTAATGACACAGCTGCTCGGTGGTTTTGTAACAGAGCAGCACAGAGTTTAGGGGATTGTTGGTAGATAAACTTTGGGAATTGTGGGATACGCTGGAGAGAACAGATGGTTTACTGCGGCCTGCCGCTCAGATGCCGGGGCTTAAGATATTTTTTGGTGCGAATGACTTGAGAACTGGTTTGGTGATAGTTGGGGTTTGATTTCCCAACATGACATGCTTGCCAGGCTTGCGTGCGGCCCAACACGATTTCTGTCCATTAAACTATTCCGATTCAAAAAAGCAAATAAAATCCTGATATGGACCCTTATTTTTGTGCTTTATGTTTAGTAACAAAGCATGTCGCACACTCAATTCTGTATCTCTTCAACTTCTTTACACTTTATTATTACAACAATTCAACTGCCAAAAGATCTCTGAAATTTACACACGTGAAGGATGATGGTTTGAGGATGAATTTCTCAGTTAGAAAAATACTTGCATTACACTTTTATTTTATGTATTTCACTATTTATGGTAGACAAGGTCCAATGATGAGATGACATTTTAATAATCACTCTAATTGAATTCCTTGAGAAAGTCCACACTGCTGCTATAATGATTAAGGCACAGAGGACCAATACTGTTATACATACTTTTTTCCAATTTGACAAATGGACATATTTAAAACTATAATTATTCATTGTAGTGTTTAAAATGTTAAATATTTATTTGATCTGTAAATGGCATTGTTTAACTTGACTGGCAATTGAAATATCAATTTATTATTTATAGCTACAGGTAATGTAATGTAATAATGTAATGTTATATGTATGTTATTCAACAATGACGTGAATGAAGTCATTTATCTGTGAATTTGAAAAGGGATTTTATTTATTATTTTTAATTAAAGGAGTAATTCACCTAAAAATGAAAAGTCTGCCATCTCATGTCATTCAAACCTTTTTTTAATCAGGGGGTTAAATAACTTATGTTGCACAGAAGAAAGTAAGCCATAAAGGCTAAAAAAGGCAGTAAATTTTGACAGAATTAAAATTTTTAGGTGAACTATCCTCATTTTACTTTTAAATGGCACTCTTACTCATTCAGAGCCAAAATATAAAACCATTTATTTCAATTCTTATCCACTGGTAGTATACAAGGTCACCCCTTAATACCCAAATCTGTGACCTCTTGCTCAATTAACCTTATTCTGACACCCCTCAGAATTTGTTTCCAGTGTCATTTAAAACCAAATGCACATTCAAAAGAATGTGGAGGGCTTGAAAATAACCAGTGAAGCCAGAGCAGCCGTTTAAACCAACACTGGCATCTCAAACCATTGTCTAATCTAGGCTTTCTTGCTTTTCAAAGCCATGCACTTCTGAAAGAGTTTAGCAAAGACTCTCACATTCCAACGGCTCCACACAGATGGTCAGAGAGGCTGAAAACATGGAAGAATGAAGGAGTAAGAGAATGCCTTTGAATGTGTCACAAAGAGGCAGCCATGAATGACACTCCTTATTACGCCGCAAGAATCGCGGTTAACGCTCGCCCACAGCTGCACGTGCTATTGTCCTCCGATGCCTCTCCTTCTCCGCTTCGCTCCGGTCACTAGGCCAAGAGTGCTAATGGAATTTTCTGCTCTCGCCCTGGAGACATGATGTCACCCTCACAAACTGGGCCTTTTTTTGGGGGGGAAGAAAAATGACTTTTATGTGGCCCGGGCCAGACGATGAAAAAGGAAATGGACAGTTGGTTAAGGCTCGAGGCCTTTCTGAAATTATGATTCTGCTTATAACTACTGGTGAGGGCGACCAATAAAATGCAGCGTCGTTTTGAGAGCACCTAAAAAGAGAGTTATTAACAGATATCGAGGCAAAGTGTGTGGAGATTGAGGTGTAAATGTGTCAGACCATTACCAAGCCATTATTCATATATGAGAGCGAAATAATGAGGGCAAATTAGTTCGGAATGAGAGCAAGTGGGAGAAAAAATTGGATTCAAACCTTCAAATACTCCCAGAGCGGAAACTGCACCAATGAGAAGGGGACCTGAAATTAAAAGATAAAAAAAAAGTTATAAAATAGGCTAAATCAGAAAACAGAAAATAGTTCACCTAACCAGAAATAATAATAATAATAATAATAATAATCATTTATTCACCCTTTCCGTGACTTTTTTGTATTTTTAAGAATACATTAGCTGCTCTTTTCTACATAATAAAAGTAAATGTAGATCCAGACTGTCAAGTTTCAAAATGATAAAAATCACTGTAAAAGTATGATATTTTTATACTTTTATCCAAAAAAAAAGGCAAAAAGAAAAATCATAGAGCTTGGAATCACATTAAAGAAAATAAATAATGACCACATTTTTGCAAACTAATAAAACTCTTAAGCCTGTACAAAGTCTGTCATAAAGTGACAGATTACACACAGTTTTGGGAGAAAAAAAACTTGACATTAATGAAAATCCTTCTTTAGAGCAACCAAAATAATGCCATGATGATGTTCAGTGGACAGAAAGGAAAAAAATAAATCTTAGCTCGTACGCCTTCTGTAGAAGAAAATGGATGACTTGTGGCAACATGTTCAACCACAAGCACTGGCCATTTATCTCATGTGTCAAACTGTTTTAATACTGATGTCTGCACGATTGGAAGTGTGAGGTATAAGAGTGAGAGAGTGTGTGAAAAAAGACATGATAAATAAATGAAGAGCCTGTGGTCAGAGAGAGAGAGAAAGACAGGGAGAGCACAACACAGAGAGAGGTGGCAGAAATCTTCCTCTTCCAAAAAAAAAAAAAAAAGAGGAAATCGATGGCACTGCTGAACAGTGGGCTGACAAAATCCCAAAATCTTGAGAGAGACAGAGAAAAAACAGAGATCTGATCCATATGAAGGTCATTCTACAGGCAAGAAAGCTTAGACCGTGACAAAGTGACCGGAAGTCATTCATTTTGAATGAGGGTTGCGGACTTGATGCGTTATGAGAGCGAGAGAATTGATACAACGCATGCTGTATGGTTAATGGGGTGTTGCCAGGCATTTTCTGAAGTGTTCGGAGTGGTTGCTAGGGTGCTGCCAGGTAGCTTTTTAAGGTAGTGTGAGTGGATGCAAGATTAAACAGCAATTTATTAAAAGTTTAATAAAAATTACATTTATGCAGCGGTGTAATATTTTTCCATAATTGTTTTGGAATCCATTTGAATAATTTCATTAAATATTAATAAATTAAAATCCCCTTTAATTAATTTATTTTATCATAAATAAGACATTGTTTTTTTTTAATAAAACAAATAAATAAATAAAATAATAATAGTGTTGTGCTTTTATATTTTTCTGCTAAATAATTTCTGGTAAATCACTTTTCTGTTAAATATTGCTTTAAAAATAATGTTTTAATGGTAACACTTTACAATAAGGTTCAGCATTAGTAAACAACATTAGTTAACATGAACTAATGATCAATACTTCTAAGAACTTATTAATCTTGAGTAAATTTCAGCATTAACTAATGCATTATTAAAATCACAAGTTTTGTTTGTTAACATTAGTTAATGCGCTGTGATGAACAACAATTAATTATTTTATTTTTATGACCTAACATTAATAAAGATTAATAAATACTGCAATAAATGTATTGTTCATGTTTATTCCTGTTAGCTTATGCATTAACTAATGTTAACAAATGACACATTGTAAAGTGTTACCGTTTTAATAATACTTTTATTATTAGTAGCAGTAGTACTATAATTACATTAAGTAATATTTCTACTACTTATGATTAATAATATTTTTATGAATATGATCACGGTTTCTTTAAGTTCAACCAAACTTGTATTTTGACGGGTTGCTGTGAAGTCCTTTAGGTTTCTGTTTGTTGAGAACAACAACGTGCAGCAAACGATAAAACTGTTTGCACTACAAACCAGTGTGTTCATAAATAAGAGAATTAATCATCAATTACCAATTTTCAATATCAAGCAGTAAAACAAACTGACGAGACCGTAAGCTCTACTCAAATTTCACTCACGCTTCAATATGTGCTTTTAAAATGACTTGCCAAGTTTTCTGAACGCAGTTATTGTGCTTGATACCCACTTAACAAATAGGAAAAAACAGCCGCCAAGTCAGTTTTAATGACCAAATTATTCATTTTCATAACACACGAGTTATGTGCTGATGTTCTGAATGAAAAATTCCAAGTATGAGCAATACTGCTGCTTATAAATTTTCATAATCTGCACTCATACTGAACATCAGGTCAGTGTAAGAACCCCTGAGCTCCATCCAAAACCCTTTATTGGAAACAACTCTTTGGACAAACAGAGCGTAATCTAATACAGTAAAAAAGGCCGACTATGAAAACAAAGCGCTTATTGGCTTGACTTGGAAAAATGTTCAAAAGATTTGACAGAAATGAACGTAAAAGACACAATGGAGCAGCACTGCATGGGCATCGAGCGCTTTGCCAAAACTCCCGCATCTCATGATTTCAAAACCAAGAACAGATTGGTGCAATGTGACCCGACGCTGGGGAGTGTGTACGTCTTTGTGCATTTTTTCCAAAAACTAAATCAGCCACCTGTCTTTTATTACCAACGTGATAAATTCAGCGTCTCCGTGCTCAGGAGGAACGCTTAGAGGAATCTGCAAACAGAAACGAGGCACGGCTGATTTATGTGCAAGTTTAACACTTCTGGCAGAGACGGGGCGCCTGAGCAACACAGATGGTCAGATTTATATTGATAAGGCCGTAATGGTTGACAAGAGAGAGGGGATGACGGATATGGAAAGACAGAAGGATGGAAAGCAGGTTTTTGACCAAAGGCCAGTAGGCTTCTTCACGAGTCGGTCCATTTGACATGTGTGGTCTGACTGCTGACCAGCTGTACCGATATCGGTTTAAGCACATTAGTCTTACACTTCATCCCTGAAGTGCATTTTGAAGTTTTACTGCACCAAAAATCAAGCCATAATGGTAGAGAGAGTGGTTTTGTCAATTTGGAGACCACAGACAAACAGCAACACGCTGATGTGCTCTGTGTCGATATCACCGGGTGTAACTGTCAGGTACGTTAACACAGAGATAGGGCTGGCTGCTTGTTTGTGACGGGTTACCCGTGGGAATATTAGTATGCCGCAGTGCTCTTCACTGTCAGGCTCCTGGCCACCGGCGTGATATCTAGAAAAACAGATGTCAAAATGCATTTAAATGAAGCTTGATTGGACGGGGGGGATGCTTTGCATGCTATTTGACAAATGGCTTTAATAGGTCAGACGGTACTGCATGACTACTAATGAGAGGAGAAAGCAATAGAGATCAGTCTGAAATCTGATTCAGTTCGATTGGATTCATTTAACTCACATTCATTTTCAGTCTGCCTTGATTGAAATGAGATCCAATGAGCTTTTCTTCAGTTAATCTAAATTAAGTATGTTAATTAAATAGTGGACTATATCTATCTATCAGGATTTTACAAGGTCGTTTGAGTCACCTTAAAAGAAAAAGCATTAATAAAAAAAAACACTTTTATTTATATTTAATTATTACAAATACAGTATGATGTTAATATTTAAAAACATATATTTAAAAAACTATAAATTAAATTAATATGCATTAAATTGAACTAGTAAATATAAAAAGAAAATATTAAAAATCTAATCTTCTAATAAATAATGTAAATATTAAATAATATTAAATGTTAATAAACAGCAATAAATGTTAAAACAGAAAGCGTTTGAACATTTGAATATCTTCGCATTAAGGTAATATCAAACCGTCTTTTAAAGAAATACAGGAGAGGCAACCTTTTTAAAAAGAAAAAACACAGACGTTTGAATGAATGAAGTGTTTAGACACACTTACACTACCGTTCAAAAGATATTTAATGGTTTTTAAAGATGTTTCTTCTGCTCATCAAGGCTGCATTTATTAGATTAAAAATCTAGAAAAAACTGTAAAATTTTTAAATATTGTTTCAATTTAAAATAACTGTTTTGAATATATTTTGAAATATAATTTATTCCTGTGATATAAAGCATCATTACTCCAGTCTTCAGTGTCAAATGATGCTTTCAGAAATCATTCTATTCTGCTGATTTATTACTAGAATTACCAAATATATTTTTTGGAACCTGTGATTTTTTCCCAATTTTTTTTCTCTCCTCCATTTATTACCAAATATAAAATATTTCTAAAATGTAAATCTATGCTGTGACTTTTTTGTTCATTTAATAGATCCTTTGTTAATAAAAGTATTCATTTCTTTCAAAGAAGAAAGAATAAAGATGTACTGATCCCAAACTTTTGAACAGTAGTGAAACAGTAAACTACTGTAACAGTAGTTCTGAACATTATTATCCAGTTTAAATAAACGCTTCTCTTTTTAATATTTTAATGATCAAAGAATCCTAAAAAAAAACTATTAAGCAGCTCAATTGTTTACAACACTGATAATAAAACATCAGCATATTAGAATGATTTCTGAAAGGATCACGTGAGGCTGAAGACTGGAGGAATGATTAGGGTTGTAACGGTATGAGATTTTCACGGTTTCACGCTATATACGGTATTAAACAACAGCTACAATGACCCTTAAATAAATAAAAGGAGATATGGGTTTTGGTTGAACATGGTTTATTGTAACAAACTATTTTTTACCAAAAAAAAAAAAAAAAACATGGAAGGATGAGTCTAAAAAAATTAAATAAAGCTTTGCATCTCCCATTTGAACAAAATAAGGAATAAGTTATTTCTCTTTATATTAGACAAGAA
>JAUMHR010000008.1:1154412-1167041 GCA_032361145.1 Enteromius fasciolatus | reverse complement strand
TGTGAACAAATTAACCATTAATTAATGCTTAACTAATGCATTATTTTGGACCCCTATTCTGAAGTGTTACCAAAAAAGCTTATTTATTACATATAAATATCAATTTTAAAAAAATGACTGGTTTTGTAGTGCAGGGTCAAAAATATATACTGTATGTTATTCATCTTGTATGTTGAGCATGTTTTGCATGCCTGAATTAAAATGTATGTGTACGAAATGTACAGAAACATGCACTACAAATTGTAGTATTAAAGCACACTATTTATGTATCAATTGTGTTAACATTTATAGCTTTTACCTTAAGAAAACATTTATTAAAAAAAATATTAAAATGTAAAAGCTCATAGATATTTGAGATGCAAAGAAGATATTTTATTTTATATTAATTAGTCAGAGTTGTTAATAAACCTTAAGCAGGTTCATCTGATGACACAAACACAGAGGATTCTATCTCTTTTGTCTCAATCCAAAGACCTCCTGCAAAGTTTTATCCACTGGATCATCCAGGCTGAACAGCAACCAGTTTCTTTGACCATGTCTATTTCATCTCAGAGAGCTCTGACAGATGCGTTGGTCTCTGTGTTAGCAGAGCTGTACTGGTCAGGAGAGAAAAAAAGCAAAATGAGGCAAGAGAAAGAGACAGGTATAGAAGACGCAGCCTGAGCAGCGGTCTTCCTCATCCTTCCCCCTTCCTACCCCACGTCCTGCCCTGTCGACTCTAATAGACTATTGATTTTCCATCTGCCGTAGGATCAGTCTCCACTTTTACCATTCACTCATGATATTAGCTGTCCATTAGGTGCAGAGCTCTCAGCCCTAACAGCTTGTCAGCACAGAGACAACACTCCACCTCCAGCACAATACAATCAGCTGATTAGTCTCGAGACTCAAGCAGCACAGAGCAGCCCTCCAATGCACTACAAGAGGCGTCTTTAAGCTGATAACATAAAGGTGAGTAGCTGGGGGTCACAGGTGAACTCTAACACCAGAATGCCCATCAGCCAGAGTGGGAAGTTACTAAGTGGATTAAAGCAGGCCGGACGCACTCAGGACAGTCTCTGTTCGCAGCTTATTACCAGATGCATTGTTTTAAAAGTTGGAGAACTGCCACACAAGCCTCCTTGGAAGCTCTGTTGAGATTTCTGTACGCTCGATCACACAAGATGCCAGGCTGTTGCCCGGAAGGAATTTTATCAGGCTGATTTCTGTTACCTGTACGTTGGGGATTGGATATGAAACAAAGATTCAACAGAATTCTGAAGATACTGGAACACTGCATTGGAGCTATATGGCTTAGTCAATGTGTCTACAATATCGAGCCTCAAGTGGACAACACAAGTTCAAGTCTGGCTTGCAACATTTCTCTTTCTATAATAATTTGCATTCTAATGTATATTTATAGCAGTAGCCAAAAATACACTGTATGGGTTAAAATTATTGTACATTTCCTCCCAAAAATGTATTAAAATTTGCATTAAAAATGCATGGCTAAGTACTTCATTCGGACAGCTTTAATGGTGATTTTTAGATTTTTTTGCAGCCTCAGAGCTATTTACCATAGTCCGTGTGTTTAAAATATTGAGCCTTGATGCTCATGTGTACAACACATGTTCAAGTCTGGCTTGCAACATTTCTCTTTCTACAATATTATGTAAATAAATAGCAACGGCAGCATGGCAAACGCTACTGTTTAAAAGTCTGGGGTCAGTAGGATATTATTTATTGGAAAAAATTAATCATTTTCTTCAGTAAGGATATGTCCTAATAAAGGCTTTTCTTTTGAAAATCAATAAATCTTTATATCTAAGATTAGAATTGCTGACGACACGTTTAGGCGAATGTGAGCCAAGTCTTTTTTTTTGATAGACAAAAACTTTATTATGCACTGTCAGCATCACAACTTTGCAGTTTATGTTCACATACAGCTACATGACACACTGCATGAAAGATCATATTTGAAAAGGCATAATAGGGGCATTTTAATTTACTGTATCTTTGCCAATGCTTTTTTTTTTACCAGTAGTGTACTTAAAATTCAGGAAGAAAAACATTCCAAAATCAATTTCAAATATAATGTTAGAGTTCTCTGTGAGAAATCTATATTGTTAATAGTGAAGCTGAAATCATAAGCATCAGTAACTTTGTTTGCATGATGAGGGGTGCTAATTATCATCCTGCGACGATAATGAGAGTTCGATCGGAAGTGTTTGTGAAGAAAAAACATTATTTAAGCTTTCTAAACACATAGCGGCTGAGTCCCTCACCCCTTTATTATTTTTCCAGAAAGAAAATAACTGCACAGTAGATGTTCTTGTCCTGACCTCTGGTTCTACACATCTGTAGGGTCATTGTGAGTCTCGAAGGAGGTCAGTGGATGATCAAGTGGACGCTGTTAATTGTACAGAGACCCTCAATGACGCAAAGGACAGCTTCTCTTGCAGTAATACTCCAAAACATCTTAGGACAACCTTTAAGTAACTTTTCTCCTGGTAGTGAGAAATATTACGGGTTTGAATGAAAAACTGGATCCTTCTTATTTAACAATGCAAAACAGGATGAAATTATTCATTCAACAAATACAACGAAAAAACAATGAAACATAAAATAATGAAAAGCATGCATAGTTAATTTATCTAATCAACTGTGAATGATTTAAATTGCATTTAGTTTCCCACAGAAAACTACTTTATAGCTTTAAAGTAATATGAAGCACTTTTGTGGTCTTTTTGAAGCTTCAATGTTCAAGATCATGGAAAACAGTCATCATATTTTCTCTTTGAAGGTCATTAAAGTCAAGTAGATCAATATTAGGATGAATAAATCATAATAGAATTCCTATTTTTGTGTGAACTATCCCTTTAAAATATTGGAGACCGCAGGCCATGTATAAACCTTTACTCAAAGTAGATTTCCTAAGGATCTGGCATAATATTTCAAAATATAAAGGGGATGCTATTTTCAAAAGTCATCCCCAATTCAGAGCAACCCAAAGGAGGCTGTCAAATCCACGGGCTGGTCTCAATATGACTCTGATCACATAACCTCTGTCATCCTTTTCTTGTGAACCCCTCAGGCACAGGGCTCAGGAGATGGATTCAGACACAAGCCTTAACCGTGGGATCCTGGACAGGAATCCAGCCAGATTTAGAAGCTTCATATAGGTTTACCTGCAGACTGTCAAAGAAGTGTGCTTTTTATAGCAGCTTCTTTCGCTTTCATGCGTGCGAGTCACCGCAAATATGAAAATAAAGAAGCGCGGTAAACAAGAAATTTAAAGTAGGAGACATACTCCAGAAAATGCTATTTTAACAGTTCGGAAAGAACATATTTTGTAAAAAATTTATTTGAGAAGTCTGTCAGTCCACGGCAGACTGAGTGCGTACTGTACATGAATCTTGCAATGACAGAGTCAAATCCACTTCCATTTCTTTCTCGTGTCCGATAATATCTCTGACCTTGTGTCCAACTGCACCTCTACAGAAATGCAATGCTGCTGCCGATCGATTTTTCAGGATGGCCTCCCCCGAGTTCTCAGATCCTCTGTGAATGAGCATAAAGAATGTCCTCAGTTTAACCTTAATCTTTCCACTGTAAAACAAAAGAGTCCTCCGATCCCACAGACACAAGGTCTAACAGGCACAGATGATGCAGACTAAGAAATTGGAAAATACTCAGTAGAATATTTTGTATGTACTGTGATATTCTAAAATACAATACATTACAACATTAATCTGAATTTAAAAATCTTCTGAAATAGTATATCTTAATTGAGTTTGTATTTACTTTCAGTCAAAAAGGCTTTTATTTTTATATTACTGTGATGGACTCAGGTAGTATTACTATATTGTACTCTAGGTGCTTCAAAGTATATTAAAGTATATTCTTAATTTAACTAATTAATAGTAAGTAAGGTAATTGTTAAAGGGTTAGTCCTCCCAAAAATGACAATTCTGTCATTAATTATTGACCCTCATGTCGTTCAAAAATCATAAGACCTTTGTTCATCTTCCGAACGCAAATTAAGATATTTTTGATGATATCAGAGAAACATCTGTCCCTCCATAGACAGCAATACAACTGAAATGATCCCAGATCCAGAAACGTAGTAAAAACATCGGTAAAAAAACAGTAAATGTGACATCAGTGGATCAACTTTTTTTTTTTGGCGCAAGGAGAACAAAAATAACATTGTATCCTTAACCATTCTTCTCCTATGACTTACGCCTTCTGCCATTTTAGAGAACATTACTGCGTAAGTGGACACTTTTTTTCTAGGTGCAAACAGCTGCAGATTACGCACATTCACGTGCTTTCACCCGGATATAAACAAGGTTGATTATGTCAAATGCATTAAAGCTTGCATATACGATGTGTTTAAATGACGAAAATTATGTAAATTATACTATTTTTGTTTTATTCTAACAAAAAAGCATTCTCGTAGCATCACAAAAGTAAGGTTGAGTCACATGGACTGTTTGACCGGTGTTTTTGCCACGTTTCTTGATCGGGGATCACTTCAGTTGTGTTGCTGTCTATGGAGGGACAGTTGTCTCTCTGATATCATCAGAAATATCTTAATTTGTGTTCTGAAGATAAATGGCGGTCTTATTGGTTTGGAACGACATGGGAGTAATTAATGACAAAATTTTCATTTTTGGGTGAACTAACCCTTTAAGTTTAGATATTGAGTAGGATTAGGAACGTAGAATGTCTAATAGTCTACATCCATGTTGCACTTCGTTTTTCTATAACGGTGCAGCACTGGTGAATTTCTGCAATGCCATTTCAACCCTTATTTATTTCAAAAAGACTGAACAGCACATGACCAGTGCACTGCAATACCAACATACCAAGAACACTATGACATGAGCTACAAAAGTGCAACAAAAGCGGTCTAATCCACAATAGACCCGTGTCCCATCTCTGGATCAGCAGACCTGATGGTGTTCCTTCCATCTGCCACTGTACAACCCAGGACGAAGCAGCATTAAACTAAAATGGAACTGATCAATCTTCTCTTCCTGGCAGTCAGTGGAAGAGGGAAAAAGTGAAGAGAGAGAGAAAAAAAACAAAAAAACAGGGCAGTCTGTCTCGCTGACAGAACAACTTCATTTATAACACAGCTGATTGGGCGCCGACAGGTAGGCCTCACGTAGCGGTGATGCCGACAGAAAGAGAAGAAGTAGAAGACAGTAATGCTGTGCCTGCATTCAGTTTCCACATAAGAGAACAGCTGCATCACGCTCACGATAACAAAAGCCCCCTCGCCGTTTCATGGAGCGTCTTCCTCATTAATTATCCCTCTATCTTGGGAAAGAGGAGGCATGTGCTCGTCTAGGCGTTCAGAAGTGATCAACTGATAAATGGCTTGCTTAACGGACCCAGTCCTTTCAACTCCCAGAGCATAAAACATTTTGTACGGGCCGTAACGGTGCTTTCGCCTCAGTCAGAACCTAAACAACTTTTGGCTTTGCATCATTAGTTGGGAAGGAGTTGATGCCGCCTGAAAAGGAAGTAAAGGTAGGCAGCCACGAGCCAGTTCACTAAAAAGTCTTTCCCAGAGCAGGCTGGTGGTCTAGACTGGCTTTATGAGGACCTTCAAAGGCATTTAGGAGTGGAAAGACGTGGCTCTATTCCATGCCAAGCCTAATTAGGTGCACTCCATAGGCCATGTGTTAGAAGGTGGGCCCTTTCCCACACGTGGACCCTTTGCAACACCAATGAATGCACGGACCCTTGAGACAGTAACTCAAACCAAACACAATCTGGGCAATTTACACACTGGGTCCAAAAATGCAGCCAAGCCACACAGCAAACCGGGCAGGAAGTGGAGCTGTCGTCCCCGGCCAAGTCTATTACTCCCCAGATCACCTAGCTCATAGACGCAGAAGGTGACCGGGAAGTGGAAGGAATTAGCTGTTTAAAGTGAGCAGGGATGACAAACAGTAACTGGCAGGTCAAATGGCTTCTCTTGCCCAAAAATGCAATCAAACCTTACAAATGTGGGTAATGCTTCAGTACACTCCCTTTGCATGCCACTCCAAAAACTGGCTTGGGAACAGAACACGGCAGTATAGGGCATAACCAAGGGCGTAAAAACGGCAAAAAAAAGCATTTTTATCAACTATACTAAACTAGATAAATAATAGTAACAACAACAATTATTAATAATAATATATATATATATAATAATAATAAACAATAATTATAATAATAAATAAAAATAAACATTTAATTTTGTATTTTTAATTAAATAAACATTGTGGTAATATAATGTGTACTTAAATTGCAATATCAGCATACAGTATATCAATAATAATGATAATAATAAAACAAAAATATATATTTTGTTATGGTTGATTATATTGGTTTTTTTAATAATGTAAACATTAAGTTGATGCAATGGATTATTTTTAAAGCCCCATATCAGAGTACTACACAACAACCAATAATCATAATAATAATAATAAAATAAGTAATTGAACAATTCAAGTATTATTTAAGGGGTTTAAAACTGTATTTTATAGTTTCCTAAATTAAATTAAATATCAAGGTACACCATCTTTTTAAAACTAATGGGTATTTTTGTTTTTAATGCCCCAAAAACAACTCCTTCAAATTCCCATACAGCCTGTGTAGAAGTATAAACTTGCTGAACCATTTGAGACCCACCCACTCACTCAACCTGCCTCCTAGTAAACGCAAAAGCACTTCTACCTCAGAAACCCCTTGATAAAAACATGCAACAACTCACACTCATGCACATATAATCATTACTCAGAAAAAAGCAACATAATGAGAGGGCCATGTGTTGGTCGAGTTTTTTTTCTAAATCCCTCCGTGTGAGGAGTGGCAGAAGCCCTCTGTCCCCTCCACAGATATCCAAAGAAACACACACACACACACACAAACACGCACACACGGGACACAAATGCAATTTATGGCAGGAATCAGAGAGTTTGCAGCTCAGTGCTCAGGCAGGAGAGATGAGGTTATCACCTCTATCTCCACGCCGGTGGGGGCCGCAATAAAATCATACCTCAGCAACAGGGCCCGGCAATGAGATTTGCAGGACAGTTGTAAATGTTCCAGAGTGCTTTCTCTCTCCCCAGCTCTCTCTCTTTCTTTCTGACACAAGGGCACCCTGGTATTTCACCCCACTTCCCACCAACAACAGAGGCTTTAAGGCACGTATATTTGGAAAGGCTTCATGCTCAAATATAACATTTAGAGCTGCAGAAAGGACAAAGCAAGGCTGCTTGTTTCGCTTAGCACAACAACAGCACACAAACAAGTGCTGCGAATCTACTAAAGGTATTAAATAATCTTTATTTAAATGTTTAAGGCTTTGAACAGGTAAACTATAAAACAACCATGGTTGAAAGGCGACTTGCATCAGAAGATTACTTTTAAACAGTTTTTGGGGATGATACATTACAAGTGTTACATAATCAGATTACGTATTTAATAACTAGTAAAGAAAAGCATTCGTTTTTAATTTAGCGGGCAATATCTGTTAGCTAGTTTTTCCAAATAAGTAACGCCAGCCTAAAACTACATTGCCACACTTTTTGTGTGCATTACAGTAATATGGTACTGCACACTGCTACGGTTTATTGTCGAAACTCTCTAGTTGATGCATCCAAGCCGCTAAATAATTATTCAATAACAAACCAAAGTTCATGTCCTCTCATTCCTCTCACGCTCTCTTCCTCTGAGCAAGCAGCTTGCAAGTGTGTAGCACTTCATCTTTGGTAAATGGCTGAATGATACCTCCTGGCTTAAGTGGAAGACTAAAAGGAAAGTCTTTAAAATCACAATCGAACTTCAACAAGCACAACAGGCAATAGAGCCATCCATCAGCAGACAGGTACGGCTCGGTAATATCACCTCAAGTGAGGTGGAGACTTCATCTCAATAAAAGCCCTCCTTTCGTGACTGCGGTGGAAGAGGGATGAATATGGAGATGCATTTGGAAGGAATATGGGTTTTTTTATCGTCGTGGTAACCCGACGCAAACTGTGTCACTGACACCCCCCCCCATCCCAGAATAATGAAAATACATACAAAACGCATCGCTCTGCATCTTAGAAATGTCATTGCATAAATAATGCAGAGATTCCCCCTTTCGCATCCTAAGGGTCTATATAACACATGGCACAAAATGGATGGCGCTCCAGCATAACAAGGTCTGGTCGTCATAAAAAGCTTTCAGACAAATGGCGTACCGTCCTCTCCAATAAATTACGAGATGCAAGGAGGAATGGAACAGCGCTCTGCTAAATAAATGCACCAACACACGGGTGGACGGGACAGTGGGTAATTCATCCTATCGTTTCTGCTTCTAATCCTGACTCCGCCCCTTCGTCTGTCCTCCTGAAGAGATTTGAGCTATTGTACTAAACTCTTTGTTACGGCTAAACATATGCAGATGTCTCATGCCACTGAATATCCTGAATAGGTGCATGTGTGTGTGTTGTTGACAGCTGGTTTATTTTTTCAGCAAACAAGTGTGTGTGTGTGTGTGTAAAGAAAGGCAGGTGGAGCTCCAGTTGTCTCTCTCTGAAATCTCAAATGTTCAGACATCTTTCTGCCCTCAGGACAGCAGCGGGCTGCCACAGTCCCACAAGGCTGCTTCATGGCAGGAGGGAACCAAGCAAATATCTACCTACGGTTCCTCAGAGATAAAAGGGAGGGAGATAAAAGGACAAAATGTTCATTACTGTAACACACCGGCGTCATTTTTAAGCATGTGTCAATCCAAAAAAAGACCAATAACAAATGGTGTTGTAAATGGTTTTTAGAAACTAGTATAATGCTGTCTAGGCAGGTTTTGGAATGTAAAAGCAAATATTAGGATTCTTTAGAGCATTAGAGGCCCCAGGTGAGGGGGGTATGCTATCTTTTTAGCACGTCTGCAGGTGGAGGGTGTTTTGTCTGTACAGCTGGATGAGAGAGGCTGCGAAGCGGATGATCAGAACAGACGGAGGGCGTTTGACCAGCTCGCTGTGGAAGAGCCTTGATCTTATTTGCCCACATGCAGCTCCTGCACACGCTCAAGGCCGCCGCATCGACACCAGATCCAGCGCTGCAGCTCGCTTGTAATTCTGACAGCACTATCACTCTGTTCTCCTCACCAGCAAGCGGGTCACAGCAAATCAGGCCAGAGGAGGAGCTTGTACGGAGTCTAGACTCAGCAGATGTGACATTCTGAAGTACTTCGACTGCGCTGAAGTCACAGACCTCTGCCCTACACAAACTCCAGGTGATTATCATGTTAACTGATCATTTAGATGGTCACTGTGAGATGTTTAAGGTTTCCCAGCCACTCTACAGTCAACGTGAAATCAAAACTAGCCCTAATAAGAGTCTTACTGTGTAAATTACTTAAATATAAGTCATTCATAAACAGAGGAATAACATACATGATTCAATAAATAAGTGCTACATATTTGTCCTTTTTTGCATTTTGATGGACTTATGTTAATACAGCAAATGCATTAATTTACTAATATACATCTCATATTTTATTATTATGGCTAATTTAATGGTTTGACACATTAAAACTAAACATAAAATAAATGTGAACAAATCCATGCTGGACATACTCATCACACACACATACATATACACACATAATACACAATGCAAATGTACAACTTCCAATGAAGCGTTTAATTTTGAATTGAATAGTTTTTCTCATTTAGGTCTGGTATGGACACCATTTTTTTTTCAGTTATTTTCTAAAGAATAATCCATATTGTTGTTTTGCTGTGGTTGAACACGTTTCACTTGAAAAATATCACCACAGTCAGTTGCGAATTCCTCATAACCATTGGTTGAGCTCTTAAGAGAGCCACAGTGTATTACACTGCATGTATTACACACAGTCTTTAACTAAAATATAACCCATACGTTGAATCCCAACATTAAGTCCGTTAAGGTTGTAATGTTATGTTTTATGAAAACAGAACTGTACATTTCACAAAAGGACATGTTTCCCAGAATGCCTTGCAGCTTCACAGTGAGCCCATTCTGAATCAATTCCAGCAGTAGCAGGAGAAGCCCAGCAGGATTAAACAGCAGTCTGGGCCCCGGCCAATTAATCAAAGCAGAATTGCTGTAGAGGGGAAAAGGCATTTACTCAAGACTCCGTCTGCACACCAACAATAAGCACACGCCATTTCCTGGAACCCGCAGCATGTTTTAAAAGCAGCGGGTCAGACCGATAATGCTACTTTGAGCAGAATGGTGTTCTCTGAGCGCAAACGGCTCAAGGCCAGACCCTGAAGGCCCTACTGGAACCCCAGAACTTACAACATGGCACCAGGCCTGAGACCAGACCGGAATAATCAAACAGAAATGTCTTTGTTAAGAACACAGTTGAAGCCCCAGCTTCTAAACCAGGCATGCTACACTGATTCCAACTGCCAGACCTTGGCTTATAGATTCAGCCACACGTTGCGTTCGGTCTTACACATGGATTTAAAAGGGCTTGTGATGCTAGTGGTGCACAAATTACACAATTTACTTTTAATAAAGAACTTTTCATGCAAAACTGAACTTTTTGTCATTGGAGAATACAAAAAGGATAATAAAATATAATATAATTAGTGCTGAGCAACGATTAATCGAAATTAATCAGACTTTGTCTACATAATATGTGTGTGCACTGTGTATATTCATTATGTTTATTTAAAGACACACACATATAGTATATATTTTACAAAAATATGTACATGTATACTTCCATGCATATATTTATGATACATAAATATAATTAATACATAAACATAACATTTTTTTCTTAAATATAAAACTTTTATTTTGTATGTGATTAATCATGATTAATTGTTGCCCAGAAACATTTTATTGAGAAATAAATGCTAATTGATGCTAATAAATGGGCAATTGGCTGATTTCCAAATGTATGAAAATAAATCCACATGGATTAAAATGTGAATCATCTTCATCTAGGATTCAGGTTGAGGCTTAATTTGTTTCAGGGAAACAGCTCAGTATGTTTAATCTTACTGAATTTACTTACGCTAAGATTTTTGGCGCTGAAAGCAAACACTGACCCTCTAAATCCAGACAGTAGCATCTTTTATCCATGACAGGACAGCATCCATCAAAAATCTCATAAATTATTTGCTTTTACTACCATAAAGCTAAAGAACTGCTGTTTGGAGCAAACAGCATTGCAGAGAAAGATCTTATCAATGAAAAATGCTAATGAATAAACCACATATTAATGAAACATGATCTAAACTTACTCTGTATTTCTATTGCTCAGGATGGCTTTATTTCTACTGTTGTATATAACTGTTCGTCAACTTCTCTATGAGCTTTTAATCCACATCTCTGTTATCATATACTGAGCATTGTGTATTGATGATAAAACCCTCAGCTCTCTGTAAACACCATTATATTCATGACCTTGACTCTGCTTGAGGTTTGAAGGGCGGCCAGACAGCAGTATCTGTGAGCACTAAAAAGCTTCCTGAATCCCATTCTACATCAATTTTTAGTTTCATACTTCTTCAGCCGGAGTTGGTGTTTAATATTGGTGTTTGCCACTACAGAGCCACATTCAAAGGTTATTCTACTCATAGAAGACTTGAAATAATAATATCGAAGCTGCAGCCTTCAGCAATGCACAACCACGAGAGCGATGTTCTCACAGTTATCGAAATCGTGCCTGGAGCAGCTGTGTATCCTTCTGCTAATCAGCTTTAAATAGCTGATGACGATCTGGTTTGATTCAGGACACATTCAGCCACCTGAGCAGACAGAAATACAATCATCAGAACAGGCCAGAAAATCAAAACATCTGCCCGTGAAGAAAATATTCCACAGTATAATGTGGACAACTGCAAAAAAGCAGCAACATTATTAATCCAGCTGTATATACAGTAACACATCAGAGGTGTTCGTACACTACATGTGGGATCACGTTTATGCAAATGAGAGGGTAAATATGTTATGAGGCAACCAATTACTGTGAAGTGCAACTCTACCAAAATCAGTTTCTTCTGCATTTAGTGTTTAAATCAATTCATAATAGTGTATCTAATGTATCTAACAGATATATATCTCAGATCGACCCCCGATATATATGTATATTACATTTGAAGATCAAGGTAAATTGATCTTAATTTGTCTTCAGGAAACATGCAAGTATCTTCTGTTGCTTCTGAAGGGCAGTACTATATGGGGGAAAAAAATTACATTTCAACAAAATAAGAAAACTTTAAACATATTCATCCTGTTCAAATGTTTTCACCCCCCGGCTCTTGTTTCTTCTGGAGCATCAGTGAATGTTTTTAATAGTTGTGTTTGGGTCCCCAAACTGTCCTCAGTGTGAAAAGATGGATCTCAAAATACAGTCACTGTTGGAAAGGGTTCAAATATGCAAAAGATGCTGAAAAATATGAAGAATCCACAGGACATTGAGGATTTTTCTGAAGAACAGTGCTAAGTTTAGCTGTTCAGGACAAACAAGGGACTCATGAACAACCGTCATAGATCATCAGGTAACCACACACAGTATTAAAGGAGAAGTTCACTTTTAAAAAACTTTTGCTGATAATTTACTCACCTCCATGTCATCCAAGATGTCCATGTCT
>JAUMHR010000008.1:1062877-1078809 GCA_032361145.1 Enteromius fasciolatus | reverse complement strand
AGGAATGGGATGGCACTTCAGTTCATAGAATGAGTAAAGGCAGGTGAGCGAATACTTTTGGTAATATAGTGTATGTGACCATATGCATTTTTACATCTGAAAATGCATTAGTGAAATTTGTAAGTGGCTTATTTTGAACAAAACTGAGTATGGAGTAAACACTGTGTTTCTGTGTTTACTCAAACAGAACGAGGCAAAGTAAATTAAGCAATCCTCAAAATGAGCGCTGATGGGCTGGCAGCTGTGGAATTCACCGCTAAAGGCCTTTAGTGGCATATAAACCGTGTTTAGAGAGGAAACCGGGCAGTGTGGAAAATGCAACAACAAACAAGATCCGCAGAAGAGAGCAAATCAGACCCTCCGCTCGTATCAATCATCATATGCACAGCTGCTGCAAATAACTCATTGTTTTTAAATTTGGCCGTCTTTATTTACGTAAAAACATTTACAAATGAATCAATGTGTCAGAAATGTTGAATGAAGCCAGATGCAGCCCTGTACGTGGTGCATGTGCTGGCTGAGAGAATCTGAGACACGTACCACTTGGTTGGGTGAGTTGTCTGTTTTTAGCTCTTTGTGGTTTGAGTACTGCATGAAGATGGGATGATTTCGGATGACGGGCGTTACGGAGGAGTAGTACGTAACCATCGTCTGCGCTGATTCTTCAGTATTCATTTCCAAGAAAGCCTGCACAAAAATGCAGATCATACAATTTGCCTTGAGTGCAGAAAAAGCTCCACGCAAGCAACTGAACACAAACACTTCTAGCTAAAAAAAACTCAAGTTTCACAGACATGACATATTCTTTTAAGTTTTTACATTTTTTGTTCAACAAGATGTCATTTATTTGGTCAAAAATCTAGTAAAAAGACAAAACTAATAATAAATTAGTAGAAACTGTTAAATGGATTTATATAAATAAATACTGGGGACTGTGGTAATATTTTCCAGGATTTACTACATATACAAAAAATCCAAAAATGTTTGGTGGACCGCTAGGTTAAGCCAAGTTTCTTCTATTTTGAGTTCGTTCTAAGAATGTCATAAATGGAGAGGGCATGGTACCTGGTTCTTTCCCTTTAACATGAGCAGATTGGTGACTTTGCCAAAGGGAAGGCCGAGGGAGATGACCTCCGCTTCGTTGATGTCATTGGGCAGCTTGCGGACATGTATAACTCTGGAGGGGGCGCTAGGACTTCTGATATCACCTTTGAACTTCTTGCTGTCGTTACCGTTGGCTGCGTGGAAAACACATGATCAGGGCGGATTGCTGGGACAAAGCTAAACACATTAAACAAGGAAATAATGAGTCAAGAGCAAACAGATCCTACCTGCTGAGCTCATGATATAGGGCCCGCTGGAAACACAGGAGAACAGCTCGTCAGATCCTCTCTGGAGAAAAAAAAACATCTCCAAGTTAAACAGGTTTCAGTCAGTTTAGACAGTCTGTTCCGAGGTTTACAAACAGAACACTTGAGGTAAAGGAGGGAAAAACTATGGCAGACTAACCCAACCTTTAGCTGAAATGCCAACAACAACCACTAAAGGAAAGAATGATAGTGGTTTGTCCAAATAAGGACAAGTTTACATCAGAAAACTCTGAATGCAGGAAATGGACAACACTGCATTCAGTTTTCCTGTGCAAACAGCATAGCCGTAAGGGCGGGTGGGGTCAGAGATCAACCACAAGACATCCCCCACCAGAAACCTATAAAGTAAGATCGTGGGGGTTTACATTTCTGGGTCGTCAACCAGGAGGAATGAGTGCGGAAACTGAACCTTATATTTGCTCTTTCACACTTTCCTTGTTTTAAAGAAGGACAAAACAGATCCATGTGAAGGACCAGGACATTCATGATATCAAACACCACATTTCAACCCAGTCCAAAGGAGTACTTCACCTCAAAGAAAAACAAAAAAACAAAGTTTCTTCTGTTGAACATAACAGATATTTTAAAGAATGTGGGTAACCAGACAGTTTCTGGTTCATATTAACTTGGCATCAGCAGTGACCAGAAACGGTTTGGTTAACCATATTTTTTTTTAAATATTTAAATATCTGCTTGTGTACTCAACAGAAGAAGAAATAAAAAAAAATAAAAAAATCACAGAGGTTTGGAACAACCATCCCATTAAACCAAGATTACATGAGACTAACAAAAGAAATAAATCACTGTTCTGCAAATAACACCCATCTTTGTCCATTTAATTAGGACAATCAAAAGCAAATGTTTGCTTTGGTTATCCATTTTCCGAGCGCAGACAGTTGAGACAAACAAAGCAACAGAAGACGGCTGGATTAAGATTGTGTGTATGACTAAAGCAAGGCTGAATTAAGTATATTCAGCAGAAACTCCACACAACCACACAGGCCTGCCCACCACATATTAAAATTCCACAGTCAAACTCAATGAGAACCACATGTAAACCGGAGGGGGGTGGCTACACAACAAGCATCTGGTTCACCAAACTGAGCTAAGAAACCATCGTTTAAATGGTTGCTGCAAAATAAGCTAAACTGGGATCTTAAAGCGTTTACAGACTACTATTATACTACAGACTTACAGACTACTATACAAATTCATTTCTGTTTTTGTGTTACCTAGAGAATTGTACTTTGTTCAATATAACCAGCATTTTGCAGACAGGTACATATTATTAGTCTTTTTTTAATTTATTTTTATATTTATATTTCCTAAAATTCAGTTAAATCATAAAAACATCTCAATACAAGTATCCTTATTTCATACTGTGTGATGCCTAAATTACCTTTAATACCTTTTTTCCCCTTGGTTATGTTCAATTGTGGTCAACATTTTAACCGTATGAAAACAAGGGAACAAATTACTACAATGAGGTCAAATGTCATTGTCACTTTACAATTTGACTAAAATTTTAAAAAAAATTGATTAATAAAACAAGAAATTAAATGTGTAGATATTATTTTTTACCAATGCATAATAGTGCATCACAACAAAAACACATTTTTCCAGGTTTCACATAACCTGGAACATTCCTCAAAACTACTAGATAAGTGTCAGACAACACTATCTCAGTTGACTGAGCATGACAAACACAAACATTCAGTGTGTTAACTTTTTCTTGGGTGTGGAATGATGGGATACTTGGTTAAACAGATTAAAAAGGTGTGAAAAACAAGGGGAGGGGCGAAGACTGCAACAATTCACAACAAACCATAAAAAATGGGGCTGTTACCACAGCAGCTCCTGATTGTAATGCGGTCACCATGGAGACCTTGTGCCTGCACTGCAGGTAACTGAAACCCAACCCAGAACTGAATACACAAGACCCATTATCTCCATACGCCCAGGTGTGCCTTTCACCCACAATTACTGTTCAAACTTGGGCCATTTAGTACACCAACCATACAGGTTATGAGCACTGATCCAGACTTCAGTTTTACGTTATGACAGAAACTGTAATTGTCCAAGCACAGACTTTAACTTATAAAAGACAAAAAAGTTGGTTCTGAGATTGGATTTAAAATAGTTTTCATATTTCTGCATTAAGTATCAGGTTCAGATCAGAGTAAAATAAGATATTTGACGAGAAACTGTCCTTTTTTTCATGGGAACTGACTAAATTGTGAAAGCGTTAAGAACTGAGCTTGACTGAATGCAACAAAACCTTCCAAATGCAACATTTTTAGGGGCTAAATGATGTCATCAGACAAGGAAAGTCATTTTAGTGAAGGTTGAATTTACATTTTGATCAGTGCTATTCAATAGTGTAATAAAATGCACCAATCATTCACAAAAAAACAACAACAGAATAGGCAAAAATTTGATGATTTCATGTTAACTGGTAATGAAGAGAAGCCTTCTTCTAACAAGATGGCAATCCACTATAGTTCCAATTAAAAAAAGCGAATCGTCGACTTGCTGTGACCAGCACCTGTGACCCACAAGCTATCGACCTGCATTCTTCACGAGATACAGAGAACAAGAAAGAGAGACTGATAGCATCAAGCGAACCCCCATGTGACCCATTAGCACCTCCCCCAGCCATCTTCCCTCTGATCAGCACTGCTGAACAAACACAAGAGCTACATGTGTGTGCTGAGTGATGAGGCAAACATATTTGCATTTGATGAATAGACTGCATTCATCTCATCATATCAACAGCCAAAACCAATCTCTGAGGAATGTCTCTGAAACGAGTTCAATCATTAGGCTCAGGTAGAAAGTGTGACCAAACAATAAAGCGCTTGTCACCTGAAGATCACCTAACAGTCAGAACATCCGATGACCAATTTTGAGACACAACTGAACATCCATTTTTCTTAATGAATGGCTTTGATCTTATTGTGCATGAATTTTCAGTTCATTTTAAATAAAGAAAACCAATTTTGTGCCGAAGGCAGAGTGCAGTTATATATTAACCAATACACGCTCCAAAATGACTTTATTTTGCTGATGACATTACTTTAGCCACAGTCATTTTAACCAATAGCTGGTTAGGTTTAACTGTAAAAAACCTTCATTCAATCAAGCTCAATTGTTTTTGGTTTCGCAATCCAATCAGTTTAAAATCAAGCCCTAGTTAACACTTTTTCTTATTAAATTTCACTCTGAAATATATGTAAAGCAAGTTCTCAGATAAATGAAACGCCAGTAGGTTTCGTGCTACATAAGTTACTGCATTACCTAAAGCATGTAAGTTACTAACCTAAATGAACCTCATGAATCAGGCTTTTGTTCTACATCCTGTGGGTCCCTCCTCACTAGCCACATACCACAGGAAATAATCTTTAATGAGGGAATGAGTGGGAGTGTTCATGTTGTGGCCTCGTGAAGGCAGATTCAGGCAGCAAGTTAAGGACAACGGCCAAATATTATGAATCAGTATTTGTTTTGGAAATTAAACGATAACTTTGAGTTAATAAAAAGTTAAGGAAGCACGGCCCTTGTTTTAACAAATCTCTGATTTATTTTAAAATGATTCATCCTCCCTTATCGCCAGGACGAATCATATCTGGAAGGAGCGATAGCACAATGTGTGGAAGTCGCAATGGCTATGCACATTCTCAACACAGAGAGTCCCGGTTGGCACACAAATAGTTAAAGAAAGATAAGCAAAACAATCTGCTCTTATTCATCCAACCCGAGCTGTACAGCACATGTAGTCGTAGTGACTTAAAATAAGATTCTTACCTTGGTACCAACTGCAATATCGTGAACGACGCTGCAAAAGAAAACAGAAATGGAAAACAATCAAATCAGAGAAGGAAACCGTAAACAGAATTCATGTACTCGGAAAACCACTCTGGCTCCATGCACTTCCCAAAGAAATAAAAGGTAAAGAAAAACATTACATGCAAAGATGTCTATTACGTCATTTAAGAATTCACCCCATTTTGTGAAATAAATACCCTCATCCTAAATATTATCCGTAACTCATATTAAAGTGGGGCTAATGAGTCTAATATTTAATTTGGCTCATGATGGTTAGATGTTTTTCCCATTAAAGGAATAAGCAGATTGTGGCTAGACTGCGTAATCTCGTTCCTTCCCACAGCTCTCCCTTAGAGCAAGAAATATGAGTGGTATTTTGGGTCAGTCTATGGTTGAAGATTAACCCCCACATCCTGTTTCACATGAACTCTCAGTAAACGCAATACCAGAATCTCTCTGCTGGCTCGGGTCTACGAAAAACCCTCATATCAATGCAGTGCAGCATGAAAGCTTTTATGTTTGAAACAATGGAAAGAAACAGACACAGAGCGTACCAAAATAAAGTCCTGATAGATCTTCCCCAAGAGGGAAAAAAAACCTTCATGCAAATAGGTGTGAGAGCTCAAACGACAAGGCCCCTGTGGACTGGGTCATTTTTCACAATACCTGGGGTGTGGTTTTAGTTTCTGAGTATCATTTTACATGGTGCATGTCCAGTGCGTCTGTCTGGTTCATTCGGGTCTATCAATGAGACTCACTGGCCAACCATTTACCATTTTTAACCACAGTTTCCACCACATTACAGTAGTCACGACAGTCATCCTTACTGCCATGTGGTATTAGCCACTACTAGGTTGCTATTATTTAGCAAATTAGGACTAAAACTTCTCAAATTTAGTTTAGTTTTGCATATGCATTTGAGGAAATGTTTTGTGTCAAATTAAGGAAGTTGTTATTTTCCATGTACTTCAATTTATATTTGGTTTGCCAGTTTGTGACACAAAAGTCTAAATACCTCAAAACCCATATTTTTGCAAAAAAAACAAACCACTTCTGTTCTAATGCTTACAAAAGTAAAGGTACACCAATTCAAATCATAATCAGGAAATTAAAATGACTAGGTAACTACTGTGTTTTGGTGGAAACTATGGCAACCCTGACTAATTTTGTAAGGAAGCACCTTAGTATGCTAACATTTGACTAATATAAATAAAATGTAATCTGTGGGCGGGAATGAAGAAAATAAAAAACACCAGCTCAGAAATTGTGTATGTACTTACTCTAATTCTGCGTAACTTGATCCCATAGGATACAATTCAGTCTCTAGGCGGCTGCACAGGGAAAAAAATGTCAATGCCATCACACAACCTAACTATTCAATTTACTTGTGCTCATTTTACTAATAGTTTTCTGGTAATAAAGAATAACATAACTTTAGCGGGAATGTTTCCCTATATTTGTGAGCTTAAAAAAATCTTCTTTACTCTTTATACTCAAACTTTTTCACTGCGTATACGATGCAACAAGTCCTCTCGATGGAAATCACCCTAGTTTTGCAGAAAAAAAACTGCCTTTTTGCAAAACTCCGATTTACGTCGTACTAACAAAACAGGCGAACTTAAAATAAAATTAAATAAAACAAAAAAATGTGCTGCGAGCATCAGACAGAAACCTGATTCACGTGAAAATTACGGGTTTGCTTCACCGCAACTGGTGATGAAAGCGCTCGCGCTGTCCAATCAAACCAAAAAAAATGCATTATAGTTGATAACAGTGAGGTTTTATTCGTTCGAGACTTGTCGCCCGGCCAGTTTAATTTATTTTCCATTCATAGTAACGTAGCATCACTTACCCGTCCATTGCACACCGATGAACAGCAGCTCTGATCCGCAACTTTGTTGCTTGGCTGAGTTTTCTTCGCTACAAAATGGCGGAGTGCGTTGAGCGGAGCCTCAGCGCTGAGCTCGGTGATTGGTCAAGCCTGGATAACAGTGGGAGTGGGAGACACGAGGAGGACTGTGATTGGATAAGACGAGTTGAAAGCAAAGGGCGGTTACAGTTGAGGAGGGAGAAACTGCATCCTAGTATTGTTCTGTCTTTGAAGACACTTAAGAAACCGTTTTTTTGTTGTTGTTGTTGTTGTTCAGTCGAAGCATCAACGTGTTATTTTTCAGTGACACAGTAACTTCATTATATCCGCGTATGCTATATTACTTTAACTAATTAAATACACTTTTTCATAGTTCATAGTCTCTTAAATGAGTCCTTGATTATAACAGTACCTTTTAGACACAACAACAAACCGAAAGCTAGTATAACAAGCTCCATGAATATTTCAGGTTGCAGACATGGTTTGCTGTTTCCACAAAATGCACGAAGGTTTCAGCATCACGATACGAGCCAAAGTAGAGCAAAGATGAAGGGCGAACTTCGTCTAGTGCATTTCAGACAAAAAAAAAAGAAAAATCCTTTGGCCCTTTTTGTTGTTACACATTGTAGACACAGTCTCCTGATCAGACCCTTATTTAGTTGGATTGCTGTCAGTTAGATTTAAGTGCCTCTAGCATCAAAGGCCCCATGATCTCCTTGATGTCTCTGGAGTGAGACGGAGTCTCTTGTGACCACCTGGCTGAGGAGAGATTTTACTGTCATTTCACTCTGTTCATAGACAAGATAGTTTTGATTTGGTGAAACCATCTTGTGTCCAACTGAATACCATGAAGAAAAGGATTCTTTTATGGAAATCAAGGTGATATGGCATATTGTATGTGACATGAACTAAAAAACAGTTTCAGTGGAAACTCTCTCTGTAAAAGTTTTACATGTCTTGGCCAGAAGGACTATGGGACATGAAGATCTTTGGAATCAGGTATCATCATCATTAATAATTACCTGTTCGTCACACTCAGGAAATTACTTTTCCCCTGTGCCGCACCTGCTTAAATCTAAATAATAGATGGGGGGCCACAACAGAAACTGAGACTCATTGTCTCCAAGGTAGCCAACTGAAGGCGTCACATGACCTGGCCAAGCAAATAATAGGGTGAGGCCAAGCAATCAGTTAGGCCTGAACTGTGAAGCTTTAATACAAGATCAAAAGGGGTTTCAATATGTTATATATTGTAAAAATAAATAAATAAATGATAGATTGGAAATAATTATTATTATGAAAATACAGTAGGGTTCATGTTTCTCAGGATTATAAAAATATACTTTTTTTTTTCCTTTGGCTGACTATTTCTTGTAATGTAAAAAAAAAAAGGTAAGTTATTTCCTTATCATTTACATAATACAGATATTTGTTACTTGTATCAAAGTTATGTTTATGCCCACATTGCAGTGGCATAAAGGAAAAAAAAAAAGCATAAATAGTTTTGATGCTGTTTCCATACATTTTTTTACATTTGCATGTTTCAAAAGCAGTGGTGCAAACACACTATAAATAAAACATGTTTATAGAAACATCATATAAAAGTCACATAGGTACATTTATCTATTTGATCCAATGTTTCTGTAAAAATATATTAAAACAAGTATAAAACATAAATAAAACTATGTATAGAAACACCGTATCAAAGCTGTTTATATTTATAGTTACATAAGAGTTGCATACAAGAGAAGGTTTATAAAATCTTGTATACATTTACAGGAAACACTATTAAAGCTATTGATATTTACATGCTTGCAGAAACACAGAATCAAAGTTATTTATATTTTCATGTTTATTTATGTCTATATATTTACATGACAGTCCTTAGATCCATCCACCAACAGCAAGTGTTTAGTCTGCTCTTTAAACATTTGCTCGTTCTTTAATCATCTGCCCATGCTTTTAACAAGGGGCCGTTCTGATAGTTTATAAGGAGACAGGCAACGGTGTATAGCTGGTTGATGGTCCTGGTGTCGCAGTGAGGAATGACCCTGTCCAACAGCTTGTGTTGCTTCACCCTGCCGACAAGACGCTCAATGTGAACCCTGAGCCGAGCAATGGACTGAGTTTCGCTCACTTCCTCTGCCGGCATCTGCTCCTTCTTTAACATACAGGAAGGTCTGTAAACTTTGCACAGTACACAGTTGTCTATAAAAAACCCTTTGTTGACCATAACGGCCATTTCAGGTTTCAGGAGTGACACAATCCCAGACTGCTTCAGAAGCTCTTTGTCACTGACATATCCTTCATAAACGGATGACACAAAAGTGACTGCACCATGCGGGGCCATGCCAATTAACCCTTTGTAGGTGCACTGGGACCCTTCACCTTGAAGCAAAAGAGAGGTTGGTGTATTGCAATGCAGCTCTATGCAGTCCATCACAACATGCGTGTCTGGATAGTCCTGAAACTCCTTTGGCATGTGAGCCTTGACCGCCTCCTCAGACATCCAGATGCGCACAGATCCAAGAATGGTGTAGAGGAAACTGGCCCAGTTTGTAATGATGGGACTCACGACAGACTGATGGATATTGAATCTGTGGGCTAGATCTCTCTCTGTTAGACCCACTGAGAGATGAACCATAAAGAGGAAAAACTCATCTATGGGCTGCATGGGCTGGTCCTGTCAACAAAAAGTGAAGTTTTTTTTATATATATATATATATATATTTAAATATAATGTATGTTTATGTAGAGAAAGCAATATCAGTAGCATAAAAATCTGTATGTAACAACATTATAGATTCATTTTAGTTGACATGTATCCAAATTATTTACAGATGCACTGCCTGATCCTCCAGTTTCACTCAGTGCAGCTGGCCTGTCTTTGCTCAAATGAACCATGTTGTGGGACGCAGGCTCAATGAGTCTCCAGAACGCCATCAAGTGGTTGTAAGTTGCAAACCTTTAAGAAATGTGGGACATTTCTGAAATAATATATACAACAAAAGTGAGGATCAGCCACCAAGTTGTAGCTTATTTTTTACTTTACAGTGTACTAAAATATAGTTCTTGTAAACCCTCGTTAAAAAAGTACAATTTATCATACTTAAACTTGCTTAGTAAGTACTTCTTAAAGAAATAATAAACTTATTTGAATTTATTAAATAAACTTAAGATAATTTATTTGTGCAAACTGAATCTAAAGATTTTCAGACATTTAACTACATGTTATTTATGACTGAATGAAGTCAAATGTATATAGGATATATTAAATGCATGTAAAGAGTTTCTGATCCACTAAAGTAGGACTTAAGTAGACAATTGTATTTAATTTAATAAATTATGTAAAACAAATTGTTATTAAAATATGGTTAAAATGTACTTACAAGCATTTATCGTAAACTAAATGTACTTATTTTTATTGAAAATTGTATATCATGCATTTGATTAATTGATTATTATATATTGTATAATATAATTTAGCATCGTGCCAGTTACCATGGCTATATTTAGGGCAAGAAAAAAATCAGAAAAAAGTAAAAAAAATTTGGAGTAAAAATAAATACATTTTGTCAGAAATAAACAAATAAACCAATCTTATAAAATAATAATAACAACAAATAAGGTTTTTAAAAATTGTCTATTAAAACGAAATATGGTCTTCATTAAAATAAACTTAAGAATCAAAGTGTGTTAGTCGTGAAAATAAGCAAACACCTACATCATTAAAAGCCATGACAAAAAAAAAAAAAAAAGATTTAAATCGTAAAAAGACCTCCTAACTGTGTTAAATTGCATTTTATTTTCTTAATATTATCTGCAAGACGTTTTTTAACAGTTAACTGTTGTCAAGATTTGAAGTACACTGTGCATATTTATTATAACAACCTGAGTGAACTTCACAGGTATGCTGAAAAGTGTGGAAAATCGTATGGCAACATGTATGAAAATGTTGTTTGGGTTTACCTAGTGTAAAACCGTATGTCATCGTCAGATGCTGCAAATCGGCCCAAACAAAACCTCTGAAGAACAGACAACTCTGCAACCTGACTCTTCAGGCGCTCGACCTCCTTTCTGAGAGCTTCGGTCTCATTCAATTCACGTTGATCCTGGACGACAGCTAAACAATAATCATGCTCCCGATGCTGGAAGCCCGCGGGCACAGGATCATGTTTTAAAGGAGACGGGACGCGTCTCCTCTTCCATAACCCAATGCGCTTTGGTGCAGCAGTGCTCGAGATGTTCCTCGTGAAGAGAGTGGGCACGGCGCCCTTCTTCAGCAGTCTGCGCGATGCAGGAGTCGATTGCTCGATAAAATCATCGCTCCTGAAGTGTCGACTGCAGACTCTTATATTAGGACTGACCTTACAATCCTCACGCCCGATACTCTGAAGCCACTTTTTGCGCGTTTCTTTGTTCAAAGGGAAACTGTGGAAACTAATCACAGAATTAAATCTTGAGGACATTTTACAGCACGGCACGCAGCAATATCGAGATGATGCACCCTCGCGACGAAGATATTTAAAGGTTTTTGAACTCATTACTAAAACGTTATATTTCAATATATCGTGCTAAATGGTTGTCTATATTATTGTAGTTAATATAGGTACAAAGTCATTATATATCAATTTGGTTGTGATCAATAGTTAAACGAAATTTGTCAGAAAGAGTTTACTACTAACACTAACTCCTGTCGGTGAATGCTGTACCGGAAGCTCGTGTAGACACTGAGAATTTAGCGGAAATGGTAAATGGCATAGTATATGGCAAGCCGTCGTATCCTTTAATGCCTGCCACTGGCTTTAATAGTCTTTAGTTTTGACTTTTCAAAGTTTCAGATTCAGATTTCTGCAATTGTGTCTCCCTGACTATAATATACATTTAGGCTATGTTATAAATACTATTTTTAGATATAGGTTTAACAACTATAAATTGTAAATAAAGTCAACTATGTGTTGTACTTTGTAGCCTATCTCTAGTTGAATTATCACTAATGTAACGTGTAATTTGAGACAGCTGTAATGTGTTTCATTTTGATGTAGCCTATTTTTCATTTAAGGTTTCAGAGAAACAGAAGGGAAAAAAATACATGACAGGACTTTGGTTGGTCTTTTAGGAATTTATACGATTGTTTGATTAAAATTTTATATGTATTAAACTAATCATTCTGACAAGTCAAAATATATGTGTGACTAACTGAAATACAATTTTAAAATATTAATCTAATTAGTTTTTTCGCTAAAACGCTTGCCATAGTAGGTCGTACATTGACTATTTGATGACACCACGAGGCAACTGTTGGACATAACATATAAAACATGTCTTTTACTAAATATTCTGTTAAGTTGTTCTGAAATGTTGCTGTCTGGATCTATGAAATATATTTATAAATACTGATTAATCCCCAAAAGAAGAAGATTTTGTTTTTAAAATTATCTCTGAACCAAACTGGAGAAAAGCTTTAAAAAGTGAACCCTTTGCACATGCTGCTACAAAAAACTAAATATAACACTAAATAATAGCATGACTGAACAAACAACCAGTCTTTTTAAAGGAGGTTTATTGAGAATAACACAAGAAACACAAACCAGCCTATGTACTGTAGTAATAGAAAACCATATGCTCCAACATGAAAAACATTTTACATTGTAAAATCCTAAAATGCTAATAGTCTTTTATATTAAGACCTAAAACTATTTCCACCATGAACAATACTTATCTTGTGTCCTGCAAGAAAGAAGACTTTTTTTTATCATAACCTACTTATTTTAGTTCTCCAATTCTTTGACATTAAATTATATATTATTGCAATGAAAAAAACATCACAGAGCCCTTATAGGGGTGTATTATTAATGGGTGAAAAACTGTAGTGCTTTTGCAAATGGACTCAAAGATTCACCTAAAAGATAATAAAAAAAGAAAAAAGATAATCTAAAATTTAAAAATGCTAAAATTTGTAAATGAAAGCAAAGTTTTAGGGTAGCACAAAAGTTTTGCAAGCAAATGCAAAAGCACTGAAATTTTCTGTTGGTGTGCTACGTTTTTGTGGGAGTACAGAAAGGTCTTATGAGTTTCTCTGTGAATGCAGTACTTTTGGGAGAGAATGCATAAGTTTTGACAAAACACACATTTTCTCAGGGATTGCAATACTTGCATTGAAATATGAATCTTATTATTTTCCATCACGTTAGGGGCTCCATTTTTTATGTAAGTGCTCAACATTTCAAATGGATCCAAGATTGAAGTCTCTGCCGTTTTGATAACTGGAAAACAAAATGAACAACTGTTGTTCTGCACGGTCTAAAAAAAGAACCAAAAGAACTTGCTGTTGTCTTTTAACAACAGATATACGTACATGATCGGGACAGCACTGATGTAACTAATAGCACAGGAGAGGAGAAAGCAGAAGCCACTGAACCAGCCGAGAGTTAGTGGGTAAATGGAGGTGAAAAAGACATTAGACAAGAGATCGGTCACAGCCAGAACCACCTGGAGCAGCCCAAAGACTCGCCCTGCCGAGAAACACAGCAGAGGACTCTCATGAAGTATCATATAACATGCAGTATGACCTCAATTAAAGCATATACTTAGAAGAAGCACATTTTAAGTTTTTGTTTCTATAGAGTTGTAACTTTACCATATTGCTGAGGATGCAGATTCTTGGACAGCATGGCTCGCAGTGTTGGCATGGGAACGCAGGCAAACAGCATGATCCCCCTAGCTGTTTAAAACAGCACATCTCAACATTTCACTGAAGAAAAGCAATATCATGTATAGAGTACTCTATTTTACCCACAAGTAACTATTTAAAGTTGCCTTAATTATGAATTTGTTTATTGTAAACATGCAACTTCTAGCTTCACCAGATGTTAAGGGGTGGACCGAAGTTGTGGATTACTGTGGTGTTGTGGACTCTCATTCTGCCGGCACCCATTCACTGATTTAATGCAAAATGTATCCAAATCTGTTCCCATAAAGAAATAAACCACCCATCTACACACTAGGCATGTCATAACTAAAACTGCACATTTTATTAATTTACATGACATTTTCAGGTCTAGAAATCACATTTTTTAAATTACCTCATATGCACGATTTTTAAGATAGAGGGAACATTGTTCCCCTGTTTAAAATATATTAGATGTTATTTTAATGCTTGCTTTGACTTGTTATAAATAATTTTATGTCATCTTAACTTCTTACAACAAAAGCTTTATACAATACAGATTTGTGTCAAAGGAGCTTCACTAAACAGGAAAACGCTAAATCAATTATGGAAACTCAACCATGGAATCAATTTAATAGTGAAAACCTTTTATATAACCTGGCAACCCTGCCTACACACTGTTTTTACACTGATGAGGCAAAAGCACAAACATGCAAGCTGGAGTTCAGCGATCTCTGAAATATTTTTCTCAAATAGAAGTGTCCTACACAGCCAGTCTATTTTCTTGATCTTGCAAACGTGCAATAATAATCAGTGTTGCCAAATCAGCGTTTTTTCCACACAGAATTGGGCTACTTTACTACTGTTTGGCTTGAAACAAAATCAGTGCAAGGAAGCTCTGAATGCAGCTTTGCAGCTATTTTGATAGAATGTGATTGGGCTATTTTTGAGTGCCAATTTGGCTGTTTTTGTGCCACTGTTCTATGGCTATTACTGGAGACTTATTTCAGTGATATCTGTCAGGTGGAGACTTTATGTTCATCATTCCATGATAAATCACCTTTAATTACCTTAAAAATAAACTCACCCAAGAAGTAGACCCAGCTTTCTACAGCGAATGCCATGATTGCCATCCCAGTACAGTTGGACACAATACCCAGTAGAGTGAGGGCTGTGTCTCCCAACACTCTGAACAGCCCCAGGACCCCTATGAAGCTGCTCAGGTACATGGCGCTGGTGGCAGCCCTTCCATATCCAGCCCAAACCGAGTCCCAGCTCAAGGGGGGCTTCAGCACATACAGCTGAAGCACGTTTTCTGCCCCAACCATGCCTAGCATAAAAAACACCATGGCTGACATCAGCATGCCTACAGAGACTCGATCCATCACTTTCCCATTTTCAGATTCAGCCAGCAATGGCTCACTCTCAGACAGGGAACGTCTCGAGTCAGTGAGGGCAAACACTGAGTACAGTAATGCCAAAACGCTGACTAGAATTGCTGTTAGGAGGAGAATCGATGGTCCCATCTGGTACAGATATCCAGACAGGAGACCTCCCACGACCCCTGCGACCCCAAAACAAAAGTCGACGATGTTGAGTTTAAGAGTGCGCTTGCCCTGCTCCGAGCTCAGAGACGCCAAAGCTGCCACCCCGGCCCAAAACATTGGCCCACCTCCGCTGAAACCATGCAGCAAGGAACCCAAGTACAGAAACTCCAGAGGAACTTCACAGTACATGAAGATGACAAGCATGAACATGCCCAAAACAGAACCCATTTGAGAGGTCACCAGGAAGACTTTAGGTCCGTGACGGTCTGCCATGCGGCTCAGTGGTATAATGGACAACATGGCCGCCACAGAGGACAACACACTCTGAATAAGAAGAAAGCGTGAAGATAAGGCCTGAGCCCGATCGCTGTCTCCTGATGTTGCCTTCAGTGACTGGTTGTATATGGTCTGTGTGAGGGCCATTTCAAAGAAGGATGACCCCAGTCTATTGATGACAACCACCGGCTCCACTAAAGTCAGAATGGCCCCCATTTGATTGTCAGACTGGGAGCTTGTTTTTAACCTTTAAGACAAAAAGAAAGAAAGATAAAATAAAATAAACAGTATTGATAGTGAATGTGTGTATTTGGAATAAAGTTTTAAAATGCTTACCAAGGCTGCATTTCTTTAATCAGAAAAACTGTAACTAT
>JAUMHR010000008.1:1012193-1031919 GCA_032361145.1 Enteromius fasciolatus | reverse complement strand
AACACATACGTCAGGTACCTACGTCAGGTATGTACCTGACGTCACCGCGCTACAGTCTGCAGCGAGGAGTACTTGGGGGATCTCCCCATCTCTGGCTATGCCTGCGCGGGCGCGTGCTTCCGGGAGAAATGCCCATATAAGGAGTTCCACCGTCTCCGACGTCTCTGTCAAACTGCAGTTGGGTTATTTTGAGTAGGTTACAAATAGCTTAAAAGATAAAACTAACTAACACAATAAAATACAATAAAAAATTAAAACATAATAAAAAATATGATTTTTGAATTATCTGGAGTTATATAGTATATTATACTCAGCAAGGCTGTATTTATTTAATCTAAAATACAGGGAAAAAAATTATAATGTGAAATATTGGTTTCCTATTTTAATATACTATTTATTTTTGTGACATTTTCACAAGATCACATGATCCTCCAGAATCCATTCTAATACTGATTTTTTTATCAGTATTTATTATTTTATTTAGCATTTATTCGAAATACAAATCTTTTCTAACAATACACATCTTTACTATCAGTTTTTAACAAACCCTTGCTAAAAAAAAGCATTATTTCAATAAAAAATACAACTTTTACTGAGCCAAAACTTTTGAATAGTGTATATCTTTGTATATACCACAACATTTTTATTTTGATTAAACACTATTTTTATATCTAAAAAAACACAAAAATAAAAATCCTGCCATCATTTGCCCTCATGTCAGCCAAACCTGTATTAATTTTTTTTAGAAATTGTAAACAGCAAATTAACTTTCATGACATGTTTGTAATGGAAATATCTTCTTTCATTTTCCACTGATTACAGAAAGCCAAGGGTTGGAACAACATACAGATGAGGAAATGATGACAATTCCATTCCTTTAACAGACAGGACAAAAGACGAGCATCATGTCATTGACCACACATACAGTATGTGCACTGCTGAGGTCAGAGGTCATTCACCGGCTCAGATGTGCTGCTTGCATGTAATTCTGATTCCATGATGCAGAAATAACAGTGATGGGTTACAGAGCTGACATGTGTACAGGTATTGTGACTAGTTAATAAGATCTACCACGGTATTGATTAACAATTAGCAGTAGTTCAGTAAGTTCAAGGTAAACATGACATTCAGGGAGTCCACTTGCTTTATTTCTGTGGGCTTGAGCATGAATTTAGCTTTATATGATGCAATTCGGTATATTAAACTCATATTTCTGTCTATTAAAGTACCATTGAATTGCTCTCTCTTATGTAATCCTGGTTCAAGTCATATCCGCATATTGATCAAAGCTGACATGATATTACAAGCGGTTACATTAGATAAGCATTCAGGGTGTGGAAATTTCAGATTCAATAGAATGATATTGATCCTAAATGTCTGAGTTTAAGTGTGTGTGTGTCTGTGTGTGTGAGAGAGAGAGAAAGAGAGAGAGAGAAGGATATCTCAGCCAGGTCTTTTCTCTCAGCACCTTAATGAAAGTCTGGATATTGCGATTCAAGGTTGAATTCATTCACGTGGAGGACAACATTCTCCATGGGCATTTGCAAATGGCATCTGATGAAACAAATTATGAATGTTGATGACCAGGGATGCGTTCAAAGCCAGAAAATAGCTCTTCGCAGCTGGTTTGTGTCCAACAATTAGTATTTGTAGATAAACAAATATTACATGGTCTTGCTATTAGATAAAGCGATAAGTCACCTGTGAGGGGAAAACATTTCACATGTCGCATTTCACAACTCCAGATTGTTTTATTATGCATGGTGAAAATGTATTGCAAGCTTTCTCTGCATGTCCAGTTCATATCTGTGTTATTCATAAGGAAACGGTGGGTCATCCATGGCTGATTTATTGCCTCTCCAGACAGATGGTTAATCAGTTTCTTGGACAGGCTCTTGGTGGATTGCAGGTGTGTGCTGGATTGGAAACAGCATGGATAAATATTTTATTTACTCTCTTTTAAAATGCTAATCTTCACCTGATAGCAGCTTATGGTGGTTAGTTCTTTATAAGACATGCTTTATAGTTTTCTTAAAGGGCTAGTTTACAGAAACCTGAAAAACTATCATTTAATATTGTAATAAAATTTGATGATAATAATAATATTTTTGGGTGGCGGAAATACCAATATTGTATATTAATATGTCATAATTGAATAGCTTTTATAACATTTATACTAATGAATGAATAAATGTTAAGCTCTAACAGCACAGGTTCATTCTATCAGGGACAAACGCTGAGCGGCTCTTCTTGTAATTAATAGGCAGAAAGCATCCTGAGTTTGGCGGCCACTGCTCATCTGCACCGCTACATCACTTCCAGACATATTTCAGTCTGTTTACGTCGCCTTTCCTTTGACTTTCCGTCCTGTCTCTCTCTTACACACACACTCCTGCTTGCTCTTTTGATTCCCGATTTTTGCTATCTTAAATTCCTTTAAAGTCTAGCAAAAGAAATTAATAGAAAAATTAAACTAAAAACCATTAATGCTCACGTAAACACAGCATGAACTTTTAAAACATGCATTTAGCCACCTCATTTTAAGGATTTTGTCCAATCAGTACCTTCCTGCCCCCCCCCCCTCTCTCTCTCTCTCTGTGTGTGACACATTCTCATGTATAAGGCGCAGCCTCCAGCGCATAACATCTACTCAGCGTAATAGGCAGAGATTGGAAGGTGGAGGGGCCGGAGAGGAGAGATACCGAGAGTGAAACAGCAAATCACAGAGAGAGATAGAGAAGGTAGGAGAGATAGGGGGAGGGAAAAGAGTCTAATGACAGCTAGAGAGGCATTCTGAGGAACCCCACACTTTTACAAGAGGTTTGGACACTGAATGACTTTTGGTGGCTGTTATCAACTTTCACTTTTGTTTTTTTTCTTCTCCAGTTTAAGGATAGATGATCTACGGGTCTTTTCAGGGATTTTTATTTTTAATGTAATTTTGACTTTCATTAGTGCAACTAAAAGTAGTTTTTCATTCTATTTTTCATGGAAAATTATTGCAAAGTGGGCTATCATCCGGAGTAAGGTGGACAAGATGAGAGCAGCGTGGAGCGTCTTCTTTCTTTTTTCTGTCTATCTGCAGCTGGCATATGGTAAAGTCTGACCTTCAGTTTAACTTTACAAGTAACTCGCTGCAGTTACACAATACCCGATTTCCTGTTTATGTATTGATGCAGTGTAAATGAGGGGAGTGAGAGCAGCTCAGAAAAAAAACACACCTGCAAATATAATAATAATACTATATATAATAACATTATTTTGAGTATAATGCTAAAACTAAAATAACTATTATTTTAAATAATAATAAACAACATGTTCTGCATGTTAAAAAAATATAGCTTGAAATGGAAACACATATTGTCATATTTTCAGACTTAGCAAGCTCTGTGAAACTTTTCTTTTTTTATTCTCTCACCAGTGATTTCCAGCACACCAGCTCGTGCCCATGCTGAAGAAAGACTTCTCCAATCTTTGTTTAGCAACTATAACAAGCTGTCGCGTCCAGTAGCAAACATCTCAGATGTGGTTCTGGTCCACTTTGGCCTGTCCATTGCTCAGCTCATTGATGTGGTGAGTCTCAGACGCACTCCGGCACAGCAACATCCTAATTTGACAGAAAATTTTAACTGTATTATTTTTTAAACATGTGCAAAGTATGCTTGCTGTAGAGTTCCCCCAGCTCTCTTATTTCTCTCTATCTCATGGATGTCCTGTTTTGCGGCATGATAAACCAGGATGAGAAGAATCAGATGATGACCACAAACGTCTGGGTGAAGCAGGTAGTTTTTTTTATATCAAAAAGCAGCCTGTAATTGGGCATTAATGAGATTTTTAATTGGAACTGGGCTCTTGTTGCTTCACTCTCCACCCCTGTCATACCTGCTGGTTGTGAGCGGTGATGAGCGCACATGTTTCCCTGCAGGAGTGGAACGATTACAAGCTGCGCTGGAACCCAGAGGAGTATGAGAATGTCACCTCCATCAGGATCCCCTCCGAGATCATCTGGAGACCAGATATAGTGCTCTATAACAAGTGTGTGAGCCTGTTAACAATCCGGAGTTCAGCCAAATCCATTTCTTAAAAATCTACATCCTCAAACACTGTTGACCTCCTGCAGTTCCAGTATTGTACGGTGTTCATTCGATTCTGTTTGATTGCAAACTGCACTTTGGGTAGCTGTTAACTCTTTTCCTCAGGGTAATTTTGTGCTTCTCACAGAGAAAACGGGGCATAATATTTGTACTCTTTAATCTTAATTCTGTATGTCTTCTGTTCATGTAGTGATAACTAGTAGACATGGGAATTAGACTGTGAGGGTTGATAGGAGTATTGATCTGTGCTGCCCTTACAAGATACCAGGTGGAAGGAAGTGAAATTACAGGGAGTTCTGATAAAGGTGCATTGTGTTTGGTTGCACTAAAGCAAATTTTAGGTTTTAAAGAAAATCGTATTCATACATTACAATCACTGACCAGAAATGCAGTATAACTTGTTGGTTTTTTAAAAATCTGCTTTTAAAATGTACTTTTAAAAACAATAATAAACAATAATATGAATAATTCAATACAAAGCGAAAAATTTAATACAGGCCTTTCATGGCACTCAAGGAACTCCAAAGAACCATACAAACAAAAATACATACAAAACAAGAAACACTAAACCAGTAAAATAAATTAAAATAGCCATAAAACATTAATCCACGTATATGCAATCAAAAGTAAGCCTGTTTAAATGAATGTTGCGGATGTCCTGGGGAGGAGTGTTCTACAAATAAAGGGCAGCATAACTAAACCTTGACCTCATACTGTTCAGGCACATACATGGTTGAATCAGAAAAACAGATGGTGAGGTTTTCAAGGTACATGCAGGAGTGTAAATTTGTGTAAACAAGAAAGCGCCCAAGACTGAACCTTGGGGAACACCTGCGGTAACATTTAATGATCCAGATTAAAATTGAGTTGGACAAACTGAGTGCATCCAGAAAGATGTGATCTAAACCAGGACAGAGAGGTACCTGTAATTCCCAGGGAAGCCAGCCTAGCTAGTAAGATGTTATTTGAGACTGTATCCAAGGCCACACTCAGATCAAGCAGGATAGCAGAATCTGCTGCTCTAAGCAAATCGTTAGTAGTTTTGACTAACACGCTTTCTGTGGTATGAAGTGGATAAAAACCAGTCAGACATTTTTCAGTTTATTGTCATACATACAGTACAAAGTATACAATCTGACCTGCGACTATCTTTTCTAATATTTTAGAAATTAAAAAAAAGTTCTCAAGATTAGATGGATCTGCTCCTGAAAGAAATAATAATCCTAGTGATTAAAAGAAGCGAGGTAGACAGCGAGGATAAACATGCTTTGACTCAGAGGTGTTTCAGAGGAGTATCCGGATGACGTGATGCAATGGTAAATTTCGATTTCTGGATAACAGCAATCTCATCAGTGTAATCTCAAAAGTTATCTCATCAGTGGTAGGACGATTAAAGGTAGAAATAGCCTAGTTCTTTGTTAAATATACAAAATTAGTTTTTTTTTTATTTGATGTTACACTGATTTAATACATTTTCCAAAATTATTACATTCAGCTTAATTTGATTACACAAAATTGAAAATTCTGTCATTGTTTACCTGATCTGTGTGATTCAATAGTTTGCAGGCTGCATTGAATGAGATAAAAACAAAACAAACAAACAAAAAACACCATGCGACACAAAATAATGACAAGAAAATAAGTCTTTTGTTCATGCAGTCCGATTCCAAGAGTTGGTTCTCTTACAGAATCTTTCCAAAAGGCTCAAAAAATCAGCATTAATCAGATTGAATCATTCTGTATCAAGAGTCTTTCTTAGAAATCACTCAACATCTGACTCAACTCAACAAAGTTAACGTTAATACAAAGAAACCATATAACTTATATTTATGTTTGTTTAATTATTTATTAAATGCTGTATGCCTTTTTCACTTTTTAAAAATTGCTAGTAAATCTCTAATTAAGCTAGCCTGTTATCACCAAACGCACACACACAGAATATATATATATATATATAAACCTATAGATAGATGGACCGATAGATGGATAGATAGATAGCAAAGCAAAACAAAGTGGGAAGAAAAAATATATGAATATATGTCAATAATTTGGGGAGTTGTAATATGCTTTGTGAGTATTAATCAGAAAGTTTCAGTCCAATGTGATAATTTTAATTAAAGCTATTACATAGTTTTACTACATTTGCATGAGCTCTGATTGCACATAATTCCAAACACTCTAAAATTCTTAGGAAGAAAGTTCAGAAAGCTGGATGGTTAAACAAAGACGTGTAAAAGACATGACAGCTTATTGATGGTTGGGCTCACTGTGATGCACACTGACACATTAAAGCTGTCTTTCACGTTGCTCCACCGATATTTCATCACAGGTTCTGTCTGACAGTTTTGTGTTTAATCTGCAGCGCCGACGGAGACTTTGCAGTGACTCACTTGACTAAAGCCCAGGTGTTTTACAATGGCAGAATCAAGTGGAAACCTCCTGCCATTTATAAAAGCTCCTGCAGCATCGATGTCACCTTCTTTCCCTTCGACCAACAAAACTGCAAAATGAAATTCGGCTCTTGGACGTACGACCAGGCCAAGATCGACCTGGTCAGCATGGCCAGTGACGTCGACCAGATGGACTACTGGGAAAGCGGGGAATGGGTCATAGTAAACGCCGTTGGCACGTACAACATCAAGAAGTATGAGTGCTGTACGGAAATCTACCCAGACATCACCTACTCTTTCATCATCAGACGTCTGCCACTGTTCTACACCATCAATCTAATCATCCCCTGCCTTCTCATCTCCTGCCTGACAGTGCTGGTCTTCTACCTTCCCTCAGAGTGTGCAGAGAAAATCACGCTGTGCATCTCCGTCCTCCTCTCTCTGACCGTTTTCCTCCTGCTAATCACGGAAATTATTCCCTCGACCTCGCTAGTCATCCCGCTCATTGGCGAGTACCTCCTGTTCACCATGATCTTCGTCACTCTCTCCATCATCATCACTGTGTTTGTGCTGAACGTCCACCACCGTTCGTCCCGCACGCACAGCATGCCACACTGGGTCCGCCAGCTGTTTCTACACCTGGTGCCCCGTTACCTGTTCATGAAGCGTCCGCCTGCCTCGGGTAAGAGGAACTGTGGGAAACTGATCGAGATGATGCACAAGCCAATGGCGTCAAAATCCATGTTTCTGCGGAACAACATTCTGGATATTTCTCCACAAAGTCCGCTCCCCTCTTTGGATGCGACATCGGTTGCCCAGTTGGATCAAATTCAGCGGGACTCTTCCCAAAAACCCATGTTTTTCTGCAGCTCTCCCAGCAGCCAGTATTCCATCCTACAAGAGGAAACGTCTCAAACGCTTCAAACGCCGGCCCTCGGTTATACGTGCGCATACACAAACAGCATCTTTGCTTCAAGCACAGCTTCATTTCCAGACACTATCCTTGGTACTCTGCTACATACCATCCCGCAGGAAGGAGCCGAGCACACAGACTGTGATATCCAAGGCCAGAGTGCTGAGAGCGTCTTCATGGAAGCCAAAGGGAGTGTTCTGGGAGCAGGGAGTTGTCAACACCGTCTTACATCTGAGGGGATGAATCTGCAGAAGTTTGATCATGAGGAGGCCGAGAGGTGTACCAGACATAACTTGCCCAACCCTCAGATCCTCGACTCTAACAGTGACAGCGCTACTGATCTGAACGCAGTGCAGCCGGGAAGCAATCTGTCGCAGTCCCTGCTCAAAGCCTTGGAAGGAGTTCAATACATCGCTGACCATCTGAGAGCAGAGGATTCAGACTTTTCCGTAAGTCTTACTTCTTAAAAGAGTGGTTCACCTTCAGGACAAATGAAAATTCTGTCACTGGTTAATCACTGACATTTCAAATCTTATTTGGTGGAACATAGATGTTTCGATAAAATGTAAAAGGGGTGAAATGTGGACCAACTCAGCGGTTGGGTTGTTTTGACCCAACAGTTGGACAACCCAACAACCCAATTGCTGTATTCGTCCATATTTTACCCAGCACTTTTTAGAATGTAGGGCAGCCAATATACTACGTTTATTTGATGGAAAATAGAAAATGAATGGGGGAAAAATATGTTAAAAGAACACATTTAACACATCGCCTCTAAAATTCCAAAATTGAGGACAAAAAAAAAATGGAAGAAATGATATAGTTTAGCCAAATCACATGGGCATGTGTTGATTTTCCCAAATAGCCCCCCAACGGCACGTAATGTTGATTTCATATCGCAATACTAAAACACAATAGTTTTTGTTACTGAATGGATCCACGGTTTTGCACAAATCAAGTGAGCTAAGGACTCAGCGAGTCATTCATTAAGACACTTGCTTCACGTTTAATTCAATCAGTCTGAGCAAATCAGTTGAACGACTGACTGAATCACTTACTCATTCACTCACTCTTTCTGAAAGCAGCTTTTTGTAACACAGTAAGGATGTTTAAGCGGTAATTCCTCAGCGAAAACTGATGTGAGACTAATTAATCGGCACATCATATAAATTAATTCAAGTGAATATTGTAATCACTTGATAGCACCTCGTTCACACTGATATTTTTCATTCAAAACGAAAACTGACCTAGACCTGTAAAGATCCAAAAATTACAAAAAGTTCAATAAAATAACAATAAAAGTAGTCCATATGACTAAAGCTTGACTTAAAATTGTATATTATATTTAAAACATTTTCACATGTCAAATTAACTGAATAACTTTTGTAATCACATGCTTTTTCGTAAAAATTATCACCTCGATTTTAATCAGTTAGTCACAATGACTAAAACTGTTAACTCAACTTTACTAATCTGTTCATTCAGAAATCAGACTCTGATTGCATTATGCATTTATGTTTCACTAAAATGAACCCTATCATCAATTGTGCCATTATTTTGCAATATGCAATCTTTTCAATCAAATCTAATTCAACACAAGTTACAAATTTACATTTACAGCTCAGGTAAAATATGATTTCTTCTGTGCTGAAGATTAGATATAAATCATATGCTTTGGAATGACACGATGGTGAGTAAATAAATTAGATTTTGGATAAAGTAATATACAGATGCTGTAAAAGTAAACACAAAAGAACTTGAAAGGTAAACAGACTGTACAAAAGTATTGAAAATCAAGCAATAAAAACCTCGAAACATTAGATTCCTCTTTAGCAAGAGATTCTCCTCAAGTTCTTCTGAGGCACTTTGAACTGGCCTTTGATACTGGTATTATTTTTTTATCACTGTTCTTGCAATGCTACAAAAAAACAGAAAACACTGTGGTCTCACAGGGAAATAGTCATCCAAAAAATCAATTCTGAGAGGGAAAGACACGAGTGGAAAATATATCATGATATCTGAAACGAATGAATCTCCTTTCTCCCCACCAGGTGAGGGAAGACTGGAAATATGTTGCCATGGTGATTGATAGAATATTCCTCTGGATGTTTGTGCTGGTGTGCATTCTGGGGACCGTCGGACTCTTCCTCCCACCGTGGCTGGCTGGAATGATCTAGATCCTCGTGTGGAGTCTCTGATTGGCTCTGTGTTGGTGGGGAATGGCCTTGTCAATCACACTTGACTTCAGTGACCTCATTAAACATCCGCTGTCATGGAAATTAAGTGATGTTTAATGTCAGTGGTTCTCTGTAACAGGAAGTTAGTAGTGGGATTCTGTGCATTTAAAGGGCTGCTTTGGGTTAAATGCAAGTTAATGAAAAATTAAATTAAATAAAATGAAACTTTTACTCTGACAGTGCTGGTCTTCATTTACTCAATGATTTTCTTTATTCTGCTGGGATTTTAAAGAAGATTGCTTTTTTAAGCTTTGAGAGTTAAAGATTTACTTCACCCCAAAATGAAAATGTTGTCATTAATTACTTACCCCCATGTAAGTGTTTCAAACCTGCAATATCTTGTTTGTCTTTGGAACACAATTTAAGATATTTTGGGTGAAAACCAGGAGTCTTGTGACTGTCCCATTGACTGCCAAGGAAATAATACTATCAAGGTCCAGAAAAGCATGCAAGACATCGTCAGAATATCTTCCATTAGTGGTTCAACTATAAAGACATGAAGCTACGAGAATACTTTTTGTATGGAAAGAAAACACAAAAAGACTTTCATATTCAACAGTTTGGCACCATACCACCATTTTTCAGAGTATCCACTGTTTTTACACAAATACACATATATAAAACACAGATGAACTAAGAATACATCTACTTTAATGACTTTAATTCATCTTTCGCTAGGAATTGGATTGACAATCTGACCAATCAAAGAAACTGAACCATGGTTGAAACAACATACCTTCTGATGTTTATTCATGTTTATTCATCTTTATTCCCTGTAGTTAATATAAACAGATGATTGGTTCATGTGCTGGTGAACTGAGGCAGTACAGTAATTTGTCATGACACAAAAGTGAGACCCTCGAGCAAGGCACTGAACCCCCACTGCGTGTGTGTGTATGTGTTCACTCAACCTGATCTCACGGCAATTTGTACATATTTTACAAGGTGGCTAATTCGTACGAATTTGTACGACCTCACTCGTACGAATACATAAGTTTTATTCTAAATTGTACGTATTTTACAAGATGCCAATTCGTATGAATTTGTACGAATGACCTAAACATAACCCCGCCCCTAAACCTACCCATCACGTGGTTTTAGACAAATTGTACGAGTGAGGTCGTACGAATTAGTACAAATTGGCACAAATTTGGCACCTCGTACGAATATGTACGAATTGCTTGTGAGAGTGTTTTGGTTCACTTGGTTTTTAAATGCAGACAACAAATTCTGATTATGAGTCACCACACTAAGCCTCACGTCACTTTACTTCAAACAATAAATATAATTTTTTGTCTTTTTAATGTGTTATGACAGATCTCTCTTATTTGTTTCCCTGTTGAAAAGCATGTTTAGAGCTGGTTTTAGCTAGTTCTGAGCAGGAAACCAGGGGTGCGTTTCCCAAACGACGGCGTAACTAGCTGATTAGCCACCATAGTACGATCATAACCTTTTCCCAAACACAGTTGCGACTCTGCCGTTTGAACCACATTAGTTCAACACGTCACACACATGTGGTGGAGAAATAACTAATGCTATTTAACCGATTAGAGATCTTTCAGATGCTGCTGTATTGAACATGGCACCTACTAACTAACTTACTATTCTTTGTTCACTGTGATTATGCTTTATTTGATCTCTGATTCATCACAGGTTCCCTCTTACATCATACTCCGGGCTTCCCTTAGCCCTTAATGCACATGCGCACTTTTTAAAAACAATGTTTAGAAGGGATGCTCAAAAATACATCATTAAAATTAATTTTATACTTAGATAAAATGGGAGATACAGATTCTACTTGTGCTTATTGTGCACAAGAACATATTTATTAAAACCTATACGTCTTATTAACAAGAAACTACAGTATGCTTCTAACCACAGGTCCAAAGCTGTAGTTTCAACCGCGTATGTTTGTGACGTTGATTGCGAACATTTGTTTAAACTATGCTTTTGGGAAAGACTGAATAGTTAATCTATGCGGAACTTGTGACCATAGTGCGCCAGCGATGCTTTTGGAAACGCACCGCAACCAGCTAAGGACCAGCTCAAGCAACTGCTATGCTTCAAAACATACCTAACCATCACATGCTGCTTTTTCAACAGGTTTGTCAGGCAAACTGGTAGATCTTCTGTCAATCAAGCTCCCTGTGAAGGGCCAATTGCATGTGGATTTCAATGTGTGAGAATGACCTGCAGCAGATTTTAGCCGTGAAAGGCAACTTAGGTGACAGCAGATAAAATTCTGCAATCGTCTGGTGAAGTCTGTCCTGAATGTGATAGGAATTCATAAAGATCTTTTCCCAAGGACTGCTTGTATTTCAGCTGTTCACCTTGATGCTGGAAGAAGTAGGTCCGCCTTAATTTGTACTGACACTATATTTGTCCATATTTCAGAAATACTTTTCACAAAAATGTATATAACAGGAAGAAAATTATGAAAATTAGCATTAATTAATGTTAGATTATTTAGTAACCGAATGTTAAGATGTCCACTAAAAAAAGCCAAAGGACGAGTGATGAAACGTTTTCAAAAGATAAGAAACAAGTCCAGCTATGGCAAATGAAAACCACATGAGATTTGTGTTTTAAGCCTTTCAAGTATTTTGTGATGGATTTAAGATTATGCCATTAAATGCTGACATTTCCCAATGAAAGGTTTAGTAAGACATGTTTCGGCACCATCCTGAGCAACACCCGAATACCTGTCAAGGAAAATCTGCTCTAATACCCCTCTCTCCTCTCAGGTGCTGGATGAGTTGACCTACAAGAGAAGAGGTCACAGGTTGAGTTAAATCAGTGCCTCAGGGCAGATGGAAAGCTCAGGCTGTCAGAACGAACCATTGCTGTCGTCCTCTTCAAGAGCATCACACACCTGCAGCACCGATATTGGATTTCACCATCCACACCATAATGAAAGCTGTCAAATAACTGAGTCACGCTGCCACTTTAAAACATGTACTAACTCTTATTCCTTTATCTACTGGGTACGTCTTCGCAGATAAATATTTGACTGGTTCAATAACACTCTTCATCATTTCTTTTTCAGATGTTCAATACCCATGAATTATTAAATGTAACATCCCAGAGATTCAATATCATATACAGCTTCATATAATATATATTATATACTGGGTTTTTTTTCAGCTGAGGAAGGATAGAAACATTGACAACCAATCAGAATCAATCCTGCTATCACGCGCTTGAGAATTTAAAGCAGCAGATGTGTTCGCGATTATAATAAACACACCATATTGTTTGCTTATTGTGTGTGGACCTTTAGTCCAGTCAGGCCTTTAATTTCGAAAAATTGTCAGTTAATGCAAGGTGATGTTATAAATATATTAATGCATTTTCTAAAAGCCATCTCAGATCTGATTCTAGGAGATCTCTACCTGTTACCAGGGGGCTGGACGTGATAATCCACAATTTCTAAAGGGAAATCCCCTTTACTCTGAAAGGCCTGCTCATCTATCTCAAGTTTGTGGTTTCAGCCGTTACTGTATTTTATTTTTTTATTTTTTTGTTCAGCGTCCAAACAGTGGTTCGGGGCACCAACAACATACTAGACAAAGCACATCATGGTTCCTCGGTTTTAAAACCACGAAGGTTTGCTGTTTTGAATGACCTATAGTTGTTTCTCTCATTCACGGTTACAGTACATTTTCAAAAAGGTCTAAAATCGACATTTTTAGTAAGTGTAATTATGTAAATACATGCTCTCTCATTAATGTTGTTTACTTTTAACAAAGTTTTAAATAAAACTGAAAATGTTAAAATACAAAATGTTCAGATTTTTCATTAAATTGGTGAACATCTCCTTAACAAGCTTAACATAGAGACTATGTAATAACAAGTAACAGCCTAATATTTATTATTCTGGAAGCCAGGAATGCTTTGATAGGGACAATGTGATAATTTTCCAGCATGCAAAAAAACAAGAGCCTGTGAGACTGTGTGTCTGCAGAAGGACAATGCACTAGGTCAGTGTGAAAAAAGAGGGCAGTGGTTCATTATTTTCTCCCATTCACCGGTAAGACTGTGATCATTTCGAATCTTCTGCACCTGAGCGTTCAGCTTGCAAACACAGCTGAATCCCAAAGGAGAGAAAAAACAAGTACTCATTCTATAGTGTGAAAAGGAACAGCACGCTGTAGAGGAACTGGAACAAATAATGAGAGAATTGTGATAAAGAAAAAGAGGGGAAAAGAGAGATGTAAGGAAGGAGGTGAAAGTCTACCTTCCATTCCATCTGCTCAGGGACTCGGTGAGCAACAGGACACGTCTCTCCACCTCAGCGACCTGGAGGAGTCTCTAGTGTTGTTCTGCTCCTGCAGGCGTCTGAGCCAGTAACAGATCAGTTTAATGAGTAGGAAAAGGCAGCTTGAGCTCGAGTCTCACTCTAATAGTCTCACAATAGAAATTATTCCTATTTATATGCATAAGAGAATGTATTAATTCTATAAGTATAAAATGCATTAATTTTTTCTAGCAATAATGAATTTGGTCTGAAAGGCATTATCTAATAACATTCACAAATCCCACCTGGACACAAGACCCGCATTACCCAGCCACATCTGACCAGGTTTGAAAGTGTACAAGCACAAATGCACAGCAGCTGTGAAATATCACTTCTTATCTTTTGATTGTGGGGTGAAATATGACACAGACATGTTTTTGACAGGCTTCGTGAGCTTCACCCACACAGACCTCTAAGGTGTTGAGGAGGAGGAAGCTGATCTAGAGGCTGTTACGAAAACAAGTGTCAAAGTCTTGAACTAAACTCTACATACTGTACATGTCCAAAAGTCAGAAACCTTGGTTTGAGCCAACATGTTTTTATTTTTAATAGTGTTAATTTCTCATGGATTGTTTTATTTTACTAGTTAATTTCACATACTAAAATGCTACAAATAGGGTCAAAAAAGACTAGAAGTACTGTAATGCCACAAAAAGTATGATAATCAATAAAGTTTTCTTTTAAGAAAGATAAACCTGCAACATAAATATTTTGTAATTGTCTTTTCCTCAAGGTGTTTATAGTAAGAGGGTACTAGTTAACCTAACACGCCTCATAGCGCAGAGCATTGGATCTAACCTTGTTGCAAGTGGAACATGGATGATAATATTGTCATCAGACAGATCCTGACCTCCATTTGCAGTGTGTTTGTCTACATACAGGGGGCAGCAGTACAGAAGCTGGGATGAGGAATCACAGTGTGAGCTTTCAGAGGAGCCGATCCTGTCCCCTCTATTCTCTTCTGCACTGACCCAGAGCGGTGGAAAAGGGGAAGGTTTGTGGGACACATTGTCTATAAGAACTCCAGACCCTGGATCCCACAGTGCCCCATGAAGCTCCAGTCCAGACAGACAAACACCACTTATGGGGGGAGAAGTGACTGATACAGTATCATGAAGCACCTGAATAACAAAATGAGAGACACGCAGGGTCAATCATACATTTTATTTTGAAGTGTGAATTACATGTTGAAAAAAACTACTACATTTATGCCTATGTATCGTTGGCTGAATGTTTGATGTAAAAGGCACTTTAGAGCCATTTTCTGATTGGTTGAATTCTACAGAATTTTGGGGAGATGTGTGTTTGTTGCATTCTGAGAAAGTCCATATGGACACCAAACCCACTCATGGATGCTTACAGTAAACGTGCATCACATTTTTGAATAAACGATTTATTGGTTGCATTGTGATCTATTATTGTGGGAATATTACACTGTGTAATACACTGTGACTGGTTGCTTTATATGTCTGTCAGACGGCTCTTTGGTCAGTCCTTGGCCAATTAAAGCTGCAATAAGTCCAGAACATATCTTGTCAGTCTAAATGTCTGGCTATATGTAGTGTCGTGTAGCCAGACCTTCAGAGTGACAGCTGAAGGTCTGGAATCCATGGTAGCATTCACTGGCCAAACCCCGCCCATGAGGTCGTTTGACTGACCAATCAGTTTGCTCCGTTCAAACATATTTTAAAGATTCTAAGCAAACTTGGCAGCTGTGGTGATTCTGTGTCCTCATCAGCTCCTCTGTCTTGTGATTCCACTGTTATGCAGATGATAGTCAGATTTATGAGCCAAGAATGACACAGTCATTGTATTGCTCCTTGATTGTATGAAATGAAGGCACGGGTGGCTTTGAATTTTTTTTTGTTTTAATGAAAACAAAACAGAAGCGATTGGCTATTACTTTTATCTGCTCTCTTATGTGTTTTAGTTGTATTTTATGTCTTTTTATATGTTATTATCCTTATTTTTCTTTCTGTACAGCACTTTGTTCCACTTTTCAGTGATTTTAAAGTGCTCTATAAATAAAGTTTTATTGATTGATTGATCTTGAAAACAAAATCCTGCATAATTCAACCAATCTGATGACGATTTCAAAAGTCCCGAGGTGATTCCACTTTTAGCCAACGTTCAGTCAGCAAGAGGCTATATTAGACCAACTATTAACATGGGTTTATTCCAGGAGTCGCTAGATTCAGTTGCTGTTCATCCTCTTTCACTCTTTCACAACGATATTGTGAGGAAAAAAATAGCTTGAGGAAAAAACAATATTTATATTTAATTCATAGCAAATATAAGTTTATCATTTCATCAGAATAACAGGGTTGTAAAAATAAATAAACACAAAAAGAGATGCTTAACCTATATGAGACACTCATACTAAAGCTAAATATTTAACCACTTTTTACCCAATGAATTTGTATTACATTTCCAGTTGATTTGGTAATAAACAAGCAAAAAAACTGAGATTTACCTTAAAATTCAATCCATAAAGACTGATATCTTTGTGTTGGATGTGGGCTGCATGTCTGATCAATGCTCCCAGAAAGCCTCTGGGATTGAGAAAGGCAGCTAGTCGATAAACACGAGGTGTAATACTGGATGACTCCTCCCACAGGTATGACCTGAGCTGGTCTGCTTGAGTCTCCAGACGTGAGAGAGCTGATGATGTTAGATACACAGCAGTGGAGCTTGTCATGTTATATTTAACTGCCTGAAAACTGTCTAAAAGGAGAGAAGACACCAGTGTATCCAGACGCTCCCGCTCTGTCTGGAAGAAACAATGCAACGGGCCAAGAGAAGCAGATTCCATTCCCATGCCAATGTCCATTTTCCTCAGCTTGTCTCGTAAAGTTAGCAGCCTTTCCCAAGCCGTCCTATAGTCTGGACATTCTTGAGCTTGCATTAAAAGACTGGTGTTTCCTCTGTCATTAGCAAAGATATTCTGTGATTGATGCAGAAGAACGCCGAGTCTATGACTTCTTAGCTTCACCAGTTCACTTGCCATACCTGGACTGAAGCCCAGAATGGATGGGTCTGTGCTGCTAGTAATGCTCTCAATATGACATCTCAAGTCTTTCAACTGGTTCCCAGCTTCTGTAAAAATATGAATGTTTGACAGTTAAGGGAATACAAAGTATATGCATTTTTATTATTATTGTTATGTTTTGTTGCATTTTACAGTGTTATGATTTTTGAAAAGAGTGTTTGCATACCAGATCTTCCTGTAACGTTAATGATATCGGAGAGAATGTGTTGGGCATGCCCCCATAATGTAGAAGGATCTCTTAGAGATGCCCTGATCACACTCCGCACAGCTGCTAGATCAGCATGGTCTGACACGTGGCTCCCATAAACCAGATGACCTGTGGAGAGAACAGATCAACCAGCACCATCAACAAGTTCATACTGAATCAGGGCCGATTCAATTAAAAGCATTTCATGTCCCAGCAGTACCTGCTATGTACTCCAATGCTCCAGTGGGGTCACTACAGTGTTTGGTTATGCGGTCATGTGAATCAATCAGAGCAAGTAGATCTTCCCGAGTCCTATAAATGGAAAAAAAAAAAGTTTGAATGTTTTATAACTTTGTAACATAGATATCTGTTGAAATCCTCACCAATGGTAAAGCCGCCCTTGTCCCAGGTGTTTGAATGTTTGTCTCTGCAGCAGGACAGAGTGCATGACGGCACACTGAGTGTTCACGGTGAATTCATGAGAGGAGAAGGGGAGCGTCTGTTTTACTGACGACCACAATTTATCCCTCAGGTCCCAGAAGGATTCACACACCAAGTGCAGGGCTCTAATCCTAATAAAAACTGATGATGATGAAATGACTGTTATGATATGGCAATAAATAACTGTGTCAACTTATTAAAATATCTTAGAAAGGCTGCATTACCTACAATAACACCCTAGACATTGCTTAAAAAGATATTTGTCTACTGAAGAAATTATATTATTTTCATATATTTCATATATAACTTTCGCTCATGAATCATTCTCAAAGCACATGCATTAAGGAAATAAATACGTATTATTTATATCATAATGCAGACATTTCACTCATCATGATGTGTAATGAGCAGAGCATTGCCTACCTGGGACAGAGTGAGGTCTGTCGCCTTTGGTTATGAACCACAGTCTAAACTGAGCATGCACAAATCTTTCTGCACTTCCAGCATTTAGAAGCTGGCCATCTGTCTCCAAATCTGTCAAACACGGAGGAGGTTTAGAATGAGATAATGAAGTCTTGTTGGTGTAGCTTGCATGGTTATTAAAGTCACCTTTTGTAGTGCTGTACACTACTTGTGCTAACTTGTTCACAACTCTGACATCCCAGCAGTCCAGCAGATGACAGTTGTTCAGGACTAACCAGTGGCCATTCTGGACAGCGCTGTCTAATGCCGAGAGAACAGCATCTTGATGACAACCAGACCCGAAACAAATAACACTCAGCTTCACCTGTTGAAAATAATGACAGGCTGCTATATAATTTAAATGCAGACTTATATTTCATAATAAAATTATTCTTAGTAATGATCACCCCTAGCATTATAGCATATTTTGACCAGGTTAACCTGGTTAAAAATGTGTATATATATATATATATATATCAAATTATTTTTTTTAGACCTGTATATCATTTGGTATGGATAGAGAGAAAGGTCAGGAAATGATGAGGAGAGGAGGGGAAACGTCACAAGTTGGACCGAGCAGCGCAGAGCACATATGTATTACCAATAGGCCAAAGCTCTGACTTTTAGAATTAGATTATATTTACTTCCACATGACCAGGCAACCACATGTGGAGAACAGTGCCATGACCTTATTAAAATAATAGTCCCCCTGAAGCAACCTGGGAGTAAGTATCTTGCTCAAGGGCACAATGATGGCTCCTCAAAGCAATTGAAACAGCAACCTTCTGAGAAAAAAACACTAAATCAGGAGGAAACCATGTTTTTATATGGAGTTTATGCACTTGCTGTATGCATACGCTAGTATTCACATAAAAAAAATAAGCACTTTGAGCTTAACAATATGAGCAGCATGCTTTAAAAAGCATTGCTTAAATTTATCTAAAATTTGAAATCAGTTTAAAAAAATTTACATTTTCATTTTAGTTCAGGTTTTAGTACTTTTGTTTTTGTCATTTTAAGTAGTTCTCGTTTTAAATATTTTTTTAATCATATTTTTTATTAGTTTGTACTCCAGTTTTGGGTTTAGTACACTTTTAAAATGAGTCAAAATATAAAAGTCTTAAAAAAAAAAAAAAAAAAAGTATTTCATTTTATTTCAGTAAACAATTATTTCAAGCATTAATGAAAGTGTTTTTTGTTTTAATTTTAGTCCCTGTTTTAGTTGACAACCCAGGTTAGACCATCTGATCAACGCAAGGACTCACATAAAATCTTATTATCATATTTTTCTGTTTAGTTTTTTATTTGAATGTAGCACTTGTTTAGTTACCCAAACAACATTTCTAATTTTCATTGAATATTTAGAATTCATTTCAGCCATCAAAAATAACACTGCTATGACCGAAACTTACCATTTTATATTTACTGCTTTCCTTTTTATTTTAGTGTATGTTTAAGTTTTATCCATTTGATGTATTTCTCATCTGTTTTTTATTATTATTATTTCAATTTACCTTTATTTATTTAATTTACCTTTTCATTTTAGTACTTTAACTTTATTTTAGCTAGTTGCCAAAGCAAGATTTCTAACTGTCATATTTTAATTTTAATACATAATATTAATATACTGGTAACACTTTACAATAAGGTTCATTA
>JAUMHR010000008.1:963070-974722 GCA_032361145.1 Enteromius fasciolatus | reverse complement strand
ATTTGGCAAATTGTTGGCCAATGAATTTCTTGAATATTAGTTTACTTAAAAAAAAAGTCAATTTAAATAAATAAAACCGAAAAAATGAATTATAATAATATTATTAAAATGTATTAAAAAAAAGAACTTAAAAAATATATACATATATATATACACACACAGGTTAAATAAACATACTTTACAAAAAAATAAAATAAATAATTTCACATCTATTTTTTAAAATTACAGTCATCACATCTCTATTTGCTATACCAATTACCAAATTGTACAAAAAGGGACCATATTTTAAAATTATCACAAATTATACTTTATTTTATTTTTTAACTTCTCAACTACCCTCAGGTTAATTACAATTACAGTAATATGCATTACATGCATTTGGTTTATCTGAAGAAACTTACGCTGCATTGAAGGCACATATTTTTATCAGTTCATGCATGTTTAGCATCACACCCATGGTCTTGGCATTCTGTTTCACGAAAACAGATGTACTTTCCCACACTTCTGTTTAATTGTCAAAAATTATTTATTGTTCAGAATATTTCATCATTTTTATTGCGTGTTGCTGTTTCAAAATGTCTATAGTTTTTATTCATTTCTATTTTATGATAGGCTAAATGAAAATGAGAAATGTTTATATGTTAATATGAAGTTATTATTTATTTTTTTATTTCATTTAAGATTTATTTTATTTCATGTAATGAAAGCATATTTTTACAGATTTAGTTTCAGTTTCAGATTACCGTAATACCCCTGATTAAATTAAACAGCTGCAGAATGTTTGGAAAGTACTGAACTAAACCTTTTACGTTATCAGCAAACCAACAATTGAGCTAAAATGAGGAGGCTACTTTTTTTTGCCCAAAGAAAACAAAATAACATAATTTACTCAACCATTCTTCTTCCCTGAGATACATTTTTATATTATCATATAAGAGTGCCACTACGTTAAATTTTTGAGGACCAAGGAGTGAGCCCTGATAACACAAAACGAAACAATACAAGCCATAGAATAGAAACCATCACAGAAATTCCATTAATTCCAAAAGCTTTTTCCAGTAAAAATTTATTTTGTAGTGTGTTTTGGGCATTTTTCCAATAGGATTTAATGTCCCACCAATAAAATACATCACATACCAGTAGACACCATTATACTATCCATTAAAACCATTACAGTTCCAATTAAATCCATTACATTTTCTATTGTGTTTTGGGCAGGGTTCTATTGTTTTTTCCAGCAGGGGAATTATGGTGAAACATTCAACCATTTTGGTATCTCTGAAAAGCCCTGAATGCAGGAAATCCAGACTTAAAACTGTGGCATGTATAGTCTCAGAGAAATCCACTAAAATATAATATCCTCATGTAAGGACGCAGGGTCTTAAGAGGTTAATTTGGTACTACACACATCAGGCATGACAGAAAATTGCAACACACACACACATGCAGAGAGAGAGAGAGAGAGACTTGTCAGTCGATAATAGGTGTCTGTGAGCTGTAGCAGACTCAGCACTGTGTTGTGTAGCTGCTGTATATTTGTGTTCACGCGTATTTCTGTGTTTTAGTGTCGTATTTATCGTTAGTAGTACGAGTGTGTGTGTGTGTGTGTTACCGGCTTCATATCTCTCGTTTCTGTCAGTGTTCAGGCCCGTCTGAGCACAAGCACATATACAGGATTGAACTGACTTCGCCATGGACAAAGTAAGTTTCTGCACTCAAAACTTCATATTGTTTCACGTCACAGCTGAATAATCGCAGCTTAGACTGGGCGTTGAAATATCATGTAAAATACTGAAATCGGAAGCGTGTCGATGAGATTTCTGTCGGTTTCAGCTGAGAAGCTGCTTTGGTGACTGAGTTAGCATGCTAGGCCGCTTCAGACACGCATGGGTAGTTTATAAACATGTTTATTAGTACAGCAGCATGACACAAACACGTTAGCATGTTTGAATCCGGTTTAAAAACCGTTTATGCACGGTTACGTGATGATTTGGGGTTTGGGTGATCTTTAAATCTCGTTCTTGTATGCTAATGTGTTAGCGCGTGTTAGCATGCTGAGAAGAGCGAGCGAGACTTGCCAAAGCTTTTGTTCAGCAGTCACGACCTGGATACGTTCATTTCACTTGTGTTATTACGATTAAATACGATTTGAAAACTTAAATGAATAAAGATTAAACTTATGTCCTTTACATATATAGTGGGCTACATTGGCAACGCCCAAAGGTTGACATGCATCCTCCTCCATCTGCATTTGAGTTCTCTCAGCATACTTGCAAATGAGATGCATTTCTTAACGTTTATTATTTATATGTGTATTTATTATTTGTGTATTTCAGTACTGGCTTACAAGTTCTCTCCTGTCATTGATTGCTAGCTGAATGCGTCATGCTTTCAGTCTGACTGCTTTAGATCTGTCAGATCATTGGCAGATGGATTTTATGGTCAGTTATGAGCAATTGATATTTTTTTCTGGGATGGTGTGCCTGTATGCAAACTGTCAGCAGATCTCTAGAGATTAATAGGAGGCTACAGTATTTTTTGTAAAAACAAAAAACATTTACTGAATCATGTCCTTTCAGGAATAAGTGAACACTAAGAGAAATGTATTTTTCGTTCTAGACGAAGACCTGTTTAATATCAACCGTGTTAATTTAGCACTTCTGGTATATTTTGACCAAGCGTTTGATATTAATCTCTTTTTGTCTCTGAATGTTTTGAAGGCAGATTTCCTGAAAGGTCTACCTGTGTATAACAAGACAAACTTCAGCAGATTTCACGCGGACTCAGTATGTAAAGCATCGGTAAGATTGCGCGGGTCTCTTTGTGAGCTGTTAACATCAGCTTATTGAATATTCAGCAAGCGTTTTCACACCGTGGTTGTGAATTACAGTAGCACATTTTGTTTAAATCATTAACAGTCCATTTTTTGTGTCATACAGAACAGAAGGCCTTCAGTATATCTTCCTACACGAGAGTACCCCTCCGAACAGAGTGAGTGCTTAGATGAGGGCTGTTGTACAAATGTAGACCAGTATTACATAATAAAAATGAACTTTGATGATTCTCACAAAACACTTTGGTTTCAGTCTGAAGCCTAATTTTTAGAAGTTTTCTCTCTTCTCACAGTCATCGTCACAGAGAAGACAAACATCCTTCTGCGTTATCTTCATCAACAGTGGGACAAAAAGGCAAGTGTTCTTCAAACTGTCATTTGACACTGTGTCTTATTCAAAGACTTATTCAAATCTTTCTATGTTCGTTAGAGTCAATCAGTGTGTTTATATATATATATATATATATATATATATGGGTGAACGACCTCTTGTTCTATCATGTAAGATATGTAGATATTTGTAGAGGTTTGCTTTTACTGTGGGACAAAACACAACTGAGTGTGACTTGAGACTAGTTTGGATTTGCTGAGTGTGTAAGAAGTGGGGAAAAAATAAATTAGTTTTGGGACTTTTGCAAAATATAAATATGCACAGGTACAGAATCATACTGAAAAAATGCGTAGATGACAAAATGTAAACATAGGGAGAGGGAAGAAATAACTTATTTTTAGCAGGAACGGGGCTCATTCGGAAATCATTCCCGCATAAACCTCTACATACTGGAAAGATCATGTTTTTTTTATGTCTTGCAGAATGCAGCTAAAAAACGAGAACAGGAGCAAGCAGAAGGGGAAGGTGGCAGCCCAGCACCTCCCAGAAAAATTGCCCGGACAGACAGCCAGGAGATGAACGAAGACTCGTAGAGGAACCCACCACCCAACAGCACAAGAACGGACACAACAAGCCCAAACACCCGCACACCACACAGGAATTTCATCTCAGAAAGAAAGAAATGGAAGAACACTTCTCTTACAGTGTGCTTTTTTTTTATTATTTTATTTTACTGAGTGCTTCCTGGTGCAGTCAGTGCCCTGTTCTGAACGTGTGTGGCGCGACGGGTTTCCACTGCCAGCTTTGACGATTCTGCTGAACTGTGAGGGGTGGGGGGGGGTAAAGCGAAATTCAACAAGCACATAAGAATGAATGTCTGTTATGAAGACGTGTGTAAAAATTGATTTGTTAGGACACTATTAATGCAGTCTTAAAGTTTAAAAACACCCTAATAATCTTGGCTACTGCTTTCATAATGTACTCGGATCACAGGCACAAAACACAGGTGTCTCTCTTCAGCGTTCAAAAAAGGACATTTCAGAAATGTACAGGCACGTTCGACTGAATTAGATGTAGTATTTGGTGTTGGTAAGGTGCATGAATGCACTTTTGGAACAGTTTTTCTGTTGTCACAGGTTGAAGATAACATTACTGGTGATGTAAAGATAAACAAATGTCAGTCTCTTTGACTTCTCCCTTAGGTTTTCCAGTGCTGTGTTTGTTCCAGAATCATAAACTGATTACTTGCCTTCAGATGCCTGACTCCATCTCTGACTTGGTCCTTGAGTGCTGATTAATTTACAGTCTTTTTGCCTTCCAAATATGATGAGGTTTTCCCAGGTTGGAGTTTAATAGTGTCTCTCCTTTGTTCTGGATTTGTAGTTTCATTTCGAAGTTTTGAGATTTAAGGTGCAGCTATGCAGCAGTTCCTCTCTTAACCTGCAGAGAGCGTCAGTGATCCGTGAATGATCGGGTACAATAAACTAGCAGGAGTTTACACACAATGCTTAATACTCTCAGCCAGTGTGCTTTGAGTCCACACCATACACTCTGGTTGGAGACTAGATGTGAGGCCAAGTCAGCTGTTTCAAGCCATTTCCTGGCGATGTTTGTTCTTGTTGAAAAGATTGAAATGTTTTGAAGCTGCATGCAAAAAGTTTTGAGTAAAGAAAGCTTTTAAAACCTCTTGGGGGCGAAGTGTGCAGAGAGCAGCCCGCCTTGAGTCTAAATCTGGTTGAAAGAGTTACCACAATTAGACCTGCATTTGTATGTTCTTCTTGTGAAGCCTTCCCAATTTTTGTTCAGTTCTTTTTTTTTTTTTTTTTGGGGGGGGGGGGATCAATAAAAATGAGATTAAAACTGTTTTGTGTTGAGCCATGTTGAATGTAGATTTCAAGGTAATTAATAAAAAAATATATATTCCAGACAAGATATGGTGGTTGATAGATGGAGCATGTTTTCAGTGAGGCTGTAACAGCATATGCTCAACAGGTGTAATCCGCTTTAATCTGGACTGCTTACTGTGGCCATGTAGATTTGGACGATAGGGAGTAAATGAAAGCAGAAAAACAGCCGTTGTTGCTCTTTTCCTTATTATAGGTTTTACATCAAATTAAATCTTTAAATGAACTTTGAAGTAATTTAGTCACGTGGAAAGAGATTCTATTTGGATTTGATTATTGGATTGAGGGTAGCAGATTACCACCCCGCAATTACATTACACTGGGAAGAGAAGCTGTTGGAGTAAACAATCCAGCTTTTTCATGTATCGGGAACATCGATAATCAGGTAAGAAACTGCACTGTACAGTTTTTGAAGGAATGTAGTTGTTCGTCATCAAAAAACACCTACAAGGCCAAAGCCTTAACTAAAGAAAAGGGCTCACATATTCACTCATTTATTTGCATGGGTTATTTCTTGGCAGCTATAATAAATAAAATGATTTAATTATCTACCCACTGCGTAAGTATAGAATGTTACAAAGTAAGCACCATGTTGATTTTGAATCCAACAGTGAGTTTTGAATAATTGCATCTGACGGTTAAATAAACTGTTATAAAGACCAATGCATTACTGCACATTGAGAACGACATAAGCTTCGCTTGGTTTGCTTGTCATGGTTTTTTAAAGCTTATTTGAATACATATTTTTTCATAATCCTTTTAAAGCGCAATTAGTTTGCCATACGTGTTAAGGTCATTTAATGATGGTATTGATATTAGTATTTTGTCTTATGATTTCAACAAGATATATTTTGCAGTTTGGGTTTTGGGAAGGGAAGGGAAGCATAAATTTCACGCTCTGAAACAGAATAGAATTCTTGAAGATGTTAGAAGGTAGGTGCCATAATTCTGTGGTCCTTTAAGAATGGCTAATAGACCTTTCAAGTACAAGTACTATATTTGGAGCAAAAACAAACCAACATTGAGAGACCTTAGTCAGGTTAGACACCATATTGAATTAAACATTTATAAAAAATTCTAGTTACAGTTTTTGCAATGGCATGCAATGTATTGCTCCTAGATCACATAATTTCCACCTTTGTATAATTTTTGTTGTTGTTCAACTTGTTAAACAATATACTACAATCCATTGAACACACTGTATTTCAATCGCTCACTTTCTTGTTTTTTCATTCCTGTCAAAGATTAAATATGGTGCTACCCTGACTTAAGTCTAAGTTAATGGCAAAATCATTCACTGGTGTGCTTTCTGACAAGGGAAATTAGGTAGCTTGCTTCCCAGCACTCCACACATGGATAATTAATCTGCCAAACTGAGGTGGGGTAAATAAAATTTGCCAAAAAGCCTTTGTCCTAAAGCAGTGACTATATGAGAACCTAAATGTACTTGTTATCTCCCCAGGTGTTCACCATGCTCACCAGCTTTGTGGATGGAATATTCTGTTGCTTTACAGGGAAGTCTACAAACGTTGTTGTCCCTATTGAGTCCTCAGAGCCCACCGATGGTTTTGAATTTGTTGAGGTAAAGCCAGGAAGAGTTCTGAGAGTTCGGCATATTATCCAAGACAGACCAGTGATTGAGGAGCCAGGGACTGGGGAAGGGGGCACAGTCAGCTGCAAGCGCAAGATCTCAGTGTACCGAAACGGACAGCTTCTGATTGAGAATATCAATGAAGCCACCCATCCAGAGCTAGTCCGCTATCAGAATGGAGACAGCACTGTGGATACGGATGCTTCAAATTGTGAAGCTCCCCCAGTAGCCCAGGCTTCTGAGTCCTCACCGGGGTCGGTGACCACAGGAGAAGCTGCCCATATCAAACCTGCACCTCAGCAGGATCTGCAGCAAGTGCAGAGAAGACGGCGCAAACCCAAACGCTCCATCGTGATTGACTGTGAGCGGAAGATCACATGCTGCAAAGGTACTCACCCTGATGTGGCCTTGTTTTTCATTCATGGAGTCGGGGGCTCGTTGGATATCTGGGGAAGCCAACTGGACTATTTCTCACAACTTGGTTATGAGGTTATTGCCCCGGACTTGGCCGGCCATGGTGCAAGTTCAGCTCCTCGTATTCCCGCTGCCTATAGCTTTTACGCTTTGGCTGAGGATGTTAGGATCATCTTCAAGCGATATGCAAAGAAGCGTAATATTTTAGTAGGACACTCTTATGGGTAAGGAAATTTATGCCTTTGCCTGATGTATGCAGATACATTTCCAGACTTAGCATTTTTTTATTGTCTTGCAGTGTCTCGTTTTGTACATTCTTGGCTCATGAGTATCCAGAACAAGTTCATAAAGTTGTGATGATTAACGGTGGAGGTCCTACAGCACTCGAGCCCAGTCTCTGCTCTGTCTTCAACTTGCCCACGTGTGTCCTTAATTTCCTGTCCCCGTGCCTCACCTGGAGCTTTCTCATGTAAGAATAATGGTTTACAGGACACATTTGTCATTGCCTTGCCCTTTGCCAGCCTGAACATGAGTGCCTATGTTTAGCAACTACTTTGTTCATTTCATTAGGTGGTATTAAAGCTTGGAGTATACTACATGCATTTTTCCTTGATTTTTGCCTTAATTTACAGTCTGGAAAAGTTTACGCGAGTTGCCAAAAGTCAGAAAATTGCATAGTTAGGTTAAGCCTGAGACATGCTGCACAATTTTCAGCTGTCCCAGACAAAAGACTGGCATAGTGAAACAATCACGTTGATGTCTGATTTGCCACAATTGTTTCAGCTTGCCAATCTTTCATCTGGGACAGTCGGAAATCATGTTTAGGCTTAACGGAGTCTGTGACCATTATAAACTACGCAGAGGTTTTCAACCCTGCTCTTTCGGGACCAACTGTCCTTCAACTTATTTCTAAGTCTTGGTACACACCACAAGATCTTGGTATTTTAAAGATTATCTTATGAGATTTTTCTCTGGTGTTAAGAGTGCCTAACTCTGCTCAGAAGAACATTGGAGGCGCCCTGATCGCAAATTGTAAATATTTAATATGTTGAATATTTAGGATCTGAAATCCAATGTGTGGGGGGGAACCCCGAGGACAAACGTGCATCTGATCTGGAGATTATCACATGAAAGGAATCTTGAGAAGCTGCCTTAGGTGTGTTTGATCAGGGTTGTAGCTAAACTCTGCAGGACTGGGTCCTACAGACCAGGATTAAAAAACCTTAATTTTCTATTAAATTTGGCAACTCAAACCCTCAGAATGGCTCTGACTTTATGCAACTAGTGGGATGTAAATCATGGCAAAAATCTGGACTCCAGCCTTGAAGTTACTCGTACCTGCCATTTGTCCTGGCCAGGAAGTACCTTGGGAGCATTTCTAAAATAAGTAACTGATGTCATACACTGATCAGTCTGCACGCAAAAAAAGCCAAAACCTAGATATTTTAGGTGATATAGAAATCCTGTCCAGGACGAATCTGGAACAAATGGCACATATGGACACCTTACTCATAGTTAATAAAATATCTAGAGTGAACTATTGGAATAAACTATAACCCACATTTGTCCTTGCCTTATTCTTTGCCAGATTGATCATGAGTATCCATGTTTGGTAATCACGGTAGTTTTTAACTAATATAATATGCCCTTTTTTTTGTCTTCAAGGGCTGGTTTTGCCCATCAGGGAACGAGAGAAAAGAAACTACTAAAAGAGAACAATGCCTTCAATGTGTCTTCCTTCGTCCTACGGTCCATGATGAGTGGACAATACTGGCCGGAGGGCGATGAGGTTTACCATGCTGAAATCACAGTGCCTGTTCTGCTGGTTCATGGCATGTATGACAAGTTTGTACCAGTGCAAGAGGACCAACGTATGGCAGAGGTACAATCATTTTACGTCCAATCTTAGAACCTTGTCCATTTAGTTATTTATTTAGTTCTTTCCATCTTCCCAACACAAATTAACTGTTTAGTGGCACTTTTTCATACATTTTGGTGTGTACAAACATTAACTGTATTCACTTTCTTGTAGATCCTATTGCTGGGGTTCCTGAAGATCATAGATGATGGAAGTCACATGGTCATGATGGAGTGCCCTGATGTAGTTAATACTCTCTTACATGAATTTTTCTTGTGGCAGCCAGCAACCGCCTCAAAACCCAAGCAGGAATCAGCCCCTACAAAGACCACCAATACCAAACCTCCAGAGGAGACAACGAGACCAAAAACTGCTCCCAAGTCACCATCCAAATCTCAGCCAGAATTAATAAGACCAACAACTGCACCAAAAAGCATCAATACTGGGACAGAGGCAACAGTGGACATCAGATCTAAGGGCATGAAATAGATGGCTTGTCTAGCTATACACAGGAGATGATATACATTTGTGTTCTATTTGATCTGCTCTTGCATGTGAGCCAAATTTACTGGAACTGTTTGAATGTATGATGTCATTGTATGTTTACTTGTTGGTATATGACTGCAGGAAACAGATTAAAGAAACAGCTCAGATAGATGTTTGTCCCAGAGCAGAATGGGTTTTACTTGTTTTCGAGTTGTATAAGCATCCCTAGAGGTTATATTTTTTATATACATACACATAATGCCAGCTCATTGAAATAAATGATTTGCATTCTCTGGGATATGTAAATAGGATATAACATGGTATGATATTGTCAGCCCAAAAGGAATAACCCCACAATAATTCAGAACATTCTGTGATTTAACACAACGCAATATTGTTTCTGGAACCATTTACTTTAAATAGATTGATTTACTGTTATTAACTAATAACCTTTATTTTATTTGACTGACATAAGACGATGTCTATTTCGGAGTTATTCAGTGGTGGAGGATAGCAGAATATTGTTCTGGACATTTTTTAATCTTAGTTCAGTCTTTTTATGTTAAAAGCCCTGTCATTGAAATAGTGTTAAAAAGGGCGATTGTCTAAAATAAAACAAAATGCTTGATTTGCTTCTGCCTCACATTCTTAGACATTACATACCTAAACAGTTCTTATACTTTTTATATATATTAAAAAACGCTAACTTTGATAAGCTATTAAATTGTCAGTGGTTAATTTAAGAACCAGCAGTGAAAAAAAAAAAATGGAACATACGTATAAATATATTCTGCATAACGTAAATGTTTTTAATGTAAACACTTTCGAAGATGAAACTTACCTTTCAATTCTCCAAACAAAAGTGTTACTGTACCTTTTGATCACTATTAAAGTTCAGACTTCTAAAGATTCTTAAATCAACATATTTAACTGAAGCAAAAACAGAGACCCCTTTCTGCCACTGAATTAAAAAAAAAAAAAAAATTAGTGGCAGAACCTGGCTTCATTTCAAATAACCTTTCAGTACCGATTGTTTTAAGCATACTTTGTTCAATTATTAAGATTTAAGTATGTTCAGATATCCGTTAAAACTGAACAAAATTCACTGTTTTGCATGTAACACTTAACTATGAACATTAAAAAAAAAAAACTTTTTTTTGAATGACTTCAAAACCTACAGAACCCCTGAGAGAATGCCGTGAAAGTTTGCATTTCAGGAAAAAACATCAGGTCCATGAAAAAGGAATTTAGCTTCAAAACTAAGAAATGTAACTTAAAAACACTGGATATAATATATATATATAAAAAATCTGACAGATGACCTGACCTGCATTCACAGGCAAAATGAAAAAGCAGAGAATTGTCAGTATGTAAATAAACCAGTTTTTTTGGCAACCAACAAGCTTTTACATAAAGAAAAAGAAAGTCAGAAGTGATTTTGGAGGCTTTTATTTACATACTCCATTACATTTTACTTCAGAGGAATGAAGCGGGAAGAATGAGTGGCTCCAATACCTGGGCGACCGTGCTTAACAGGCTTGTATGTGATGGAGAACTCTCCAAGGTAATGACCAATCATCTCAGGCTGTGAAAAGACAAAAATGACACAAATCATTAGCAATCAATGACCATGACACATTGACTGACAAACAACATTTTAACCGTATGTTTTAGATCTACCTTGATTTCAACCTGGTTAAAGGTCTTGCCGTTGTACACGCCGACCATGGATCCAACCATCTCCGGCAGGATAACCATGTCTCTCAGGTGAGTCTTCACCACCTCTGGTTTCTCCATAGGAGGTGCCTCCTTCTTAGCCTTACGGAGGCGCTTGAGGAGAGACTGCTGCTTCCTCCTGAGACCACGGTTCAGCCTCCTCCTCTGTCTGGCACAGTAGAGCTGCATCAGCTGCTCACTGAGGAACACACACCCCACAGCTTAAACAATGTTTCTACACAAGACGCATCAGATCACTGAAGACAAAACCTTAAGCAAGACTGTTTAGGTCACAGTAATACAGGGGTGTCAAACAGTTTAGCTCCGACCCCTAATTAAACACATGATCCAGTTAATAAAGTCAATTTAGACTTATCTAAAAAAAAAAACCAACAACTCGATACTATGTTTGAAATAAACTCTGCAGGGCTTTGACAGAGCTCAACATCCCTGCAATAATGAAATGCAAAATGGAAATATTCAAGCTTCTGGTAATCGGGAATGTAATCCATGAGATTT
>JAUMHR010000008.1:938221-950071 GCA_032361145.1 Enteromius fasciolatus | reverse complement strand
TAAATGGCGGGTGGCATCCAACTTAAGGTGCATTTCCGCCACCTACTGTGTAGGAGTGTGAGTCAAAGTGAGGGAAAAAAAAAAAGGTACCACATACAGTTTGTCCTGTATGAAAACCATTACGCCTATGGAGAGTCCTCATAAATCACACAAACCAACATGTGTGTGTGTGTGTGAGTGTGTGTGAATTCAGTCACTAGCTGTGTTTCGTCTCTACCTATTTTTATGTGAATTTCGGAATATCACATTAAAATATGCTGAATGAAACGCCTAACCCTAACAGCTCTTTCTGACCTGTCAAACTGACAATGTTACAACTATCCCTGTGTCTCCCTCCCCTATTTACACACACACACACACACACACACACACACATCTCAAATTGTCAATTAATGTTTTTTAATACAATCATTTCAACGAGTAGACCGGTATCACAGTTCAAAAACAAGAGCATTATATCAGTTCTAGCGACAAACTTGTAAAAGATGTCACAAAGACACAAAGAAACCTGGATTGAACTCTTCTTCCGCTGGTCTCGTGCATCCCCTGCTGACGCTGTTCTTAGATACCGTTGCTAACAACAGTCAACCGCCTCAAACCGAGGCACACGATTAAACTCACCTGAGAGGTTACAAAGGTAAGAAATACTTTATTTACCCAGTCAGTGAACACGACTCAACAGTTTAACTACTAATCCCGAAAAGATGCATTTTAGAATTGTCACTTTCCTCGTCCTCTGCTTCATATTCACTTAGAATTGAAATTACTCAAATACTGCTTCAGGTGAAATGTTTTGTTTGTGTTACGTTACATATACTGTGGTCTATGTCTCTATAGGACTTGACCGTGATTTGTCTGTCACTCGTGTTTTGTGTTTATTATTCATACTTCAAAACTTCTGTTTACAGCCCCGTGTTGCGTTCATAATGTCTGGCGGAGGGTCCCCGACCAAAGTTGGCTTTGACAGCAGTGTCGGTGAAAGTGGTATGCAAATTAAACATTAAAAATTGAAAATTAATAATTACTATCATGCAGATAAATGCTCTTAAGCTACCAGTTGTTTGTGTCCAGATGAGACAGATCTACAAAAAGTACACCGGCTGCGGCTGGAGTTACGCCGACTGGAGAGGAATCGCGAGCTCTACTTGCAAGAAGAGGAAACATTACGCAAACAGCGGTCAGTTTAAAGAAATAATAATAAAAAAATACACACAAGCATATATAGGGGAGACATTTCTTACATTTGCTTCCCTCCGAGCGAGATAAAATTATAAATCAGTAAAATTTACAAATTTACCATTAATTCAGGATGTTTTCTAGCAATGGAAATTATCATAATGTATTCAGGATGAAGGTCTGTTAAAATATGATTGTTTTTAAAAAAGTTGTCTCCAGTTCAGGGGTAAACTGAGACAGACCACAGAAATCAACGGGGTAAAGTGAACCAGCTGGGGGTAAACTGATCCACTTACTTTTTTCACTCTAAAACTACCATAACAACACGTTGTAATAGTTAAAATCCTGACAGCTAGCTTGACAACCACACATTACAGAACTAATGTCAGACTAGTAGCAGAATCATGGGGATTTGTCAATTAAGCACGTTACCTCTGGAGTTTCGGACAGAGAGATGGTGACGTGCCAGGAAGCTGCCAAACCAATCTTCAGAGTACACAATTCATCATTAATTTATCGTTTTCAAAATAAAAGTTTGTGATTACATAATATATATGTGTGTGTACTGTGTTTCAATATTAATTATGTTCAAAAACACACACAAGCATGTATATATTTAAGAAAACGTGTATATATATACCGAATCATGTGATCTCTTGCACACCCTAGCCTACCAGCACATTGCGTCTTGGTCAAATTGGCAGGGACAGGGATATTGTTTTTCTCTGCAAAATCAAATGGCAGTTGACGGCACTTAACTGGAGGAAGGCCATGGAACTGTTAAACTAGTTGTTTCAGGTGTTTGGCCAGCTCCTCCTCCATCTAATCTGTGAATATTCTCCTCGCCTCAGCCACTGCACCCCAGGCTACTGATTTTACTTCCCCGTTCTCTTTTTTTAAATGAATCTTTGGAGGCTTGACAAGGAGACATCTATTTGACATTTTGGCTTTTAGATCTGCAAGACGTATAGACGTTGATTATATGTCTTTAAGATGTTTATGATTTAGAATGTACGCAAAACTGACATCTGAAAGACGTTTGTAGACAGCAGATGCTTTCCAGATCAAGAGATCTTTAATAGACATCTTGCAGACGTACATGTGCTATCTGGGTAAAGACTTTCCTTCCTAGACCTCAGCGGCTGCACTCTCCATCTCCTCGAGGGGTGTTTTGCCCCAGGTTGTCTTCCTGATGTATTGCCTTGGCATGATGGTGTTTCTACAATGTTTATGACATTAAAAATAAAACATATGTAATGTAATATTACATTTAAATATGTTTAAGACTAAATTTAACTTGTGTCTCATGTCTCACTTTACCCCACATCATTTGTCTCTCTTTACCCCGCTACTCTCTCTTAACAATTCCTGTTAATCTTCAGCTAGCATCATTGCACGGTTTTATATGTTGGTAGTTTATCAACATGTATGATATTAGTTTTTATACCTGAATCAGTTTTCTTTGCCAAAACAGTTGATTAAGCTGACAACAAGAACATTTTACATGCAAAAAATATATTTTTGTGAAAAACACAGCACCATGAGGTCCTCTCTTTCATGGTCAGTGGGATATGGAAGGGGCTTGAAAATATAATGGTCATATGACCACAGGGGGTGTCTCACATTACCCCGTTCTCCCCTATGTATATAAATATGTGTGTATATATATATATATATATATATAATTTGGATTTCTCTCATTGATTTTCTTGCAGTAAAACGCGTTTTGGAAAAATATTCCATATAAAATATAAAAATAATAATTTTTCACCCACATGCACAGATAAGGGGTTTACTGACATTGACAAAACTGCATTATGTGTATTTAATGCACTTTCTCTTGCTGTGTTTGAGTATATTGAGTACATAGTTGTTGCAGTTTCTTCTTGTGTGTTAATGTTTGTCCCCAGACAAGAGATTGCTGAGCTGCATGCAGAACAAGAGAGGTTGCTGCGCACGCAGAGAGAGAGGGAAAGTCCAGCTGTTAAGGCTGTCCATGCTATGCTGAAGCAACGAGACAAGCTGGATGAAGAAATCGAGAAAGAGAAACAGACCCAAACAGAGCTGCAAAAAGAGGTGCATATGTTCCTATAAATAAAACATCACCGTGAACACATATTCTCATGCTGTGCAGCAAATAGTAGCATGCGTTTGGTTTACAGATCACAATTATGGAGAAAAAACAGCTGGAAATGAGAAGAGGACAGGCTTCCCAAAGTCACAAGTCTCATCCCCGCGACATTCAGAAGGCCATGCGCACCACACAGAACAAACTGGATCGGGTAAACAGACCAGAGAAATAATCAGACTCATAACAAATAAATAGAAACATGTACAACGTACTCATTAACTACTCCATTATTTCCCCCCTTGTTGTCCCTCCAGTCTCGTGCTCACTTTAATGAACAGATGAAGATCAACAGCCAGCTCAGAGAAGATATTGAGCTTCTACACATGCAGCGTACCCGCTTCCAGCAGCTGTATCGCAAACTGGAGAAGGTTGTGAATTCAGTCCAGCCAACATATCCGCATCACATCACATAAAACCCCGCCCACTATCATTTCCCCCTCCTCTCTCTCTGAAGGCTGTCATCACTTACATGTGTGATTTTCCCACCATAGGGAATGATTTCAGATCCATATGCTTCTTTACACAGTTTTCATTGACGTGTTTATACGTTGTAGCAGTGTTTGCACGTTACTCGTTCTCATTTTGTGAGATATGTAATGTATTTTATGTTTAAGAATGTTTTTTAAAAGATAAAACACCACTTCGGGTCGACTTTGCACTGGGGTCATTTTCCCATGAGTTATCAACAGCAGCTTTTAATTTACTGTTATGTTTTCATGGCTAGTTCTGATGATCAGATCTGCATGATCGCATCACGAAGATCGCATGTGTAAACACAGCCTTTGTTGATACTTCATCGGAACAGATTTGATTTTGGCATTAAACACCTTGCTCACCACTGGATCTTCTGCCGTCACAACAGCTCATAATAACATCACAAGTAACCCACACCACTTCAGTCCATCAGTTAACATCTTGTAAAGTAAAAGGCTATGTGCTTAACAAATCCACCATTACGACCTTTCTGCTTTAAACCATCACTTATGGCCAAAATCCACAATAATGCCTCCAGTGAAAAAAGTCCATCTCCTGTCATTCTGAGGGCACCCATTCACTACAGAGGAGGATGGAGTGAGGGAAAGCTGATGAGGAAAGAAACTTCATCTTGAGCGGCTTGATTGAGGAAGTTTAGTCAGTTTTCAGCAATTTTAAAATTTGAAACATGTTAAAATTAAACCATGTCTTTCTTTCAGGTGCTACAAGACATTCGTAAGGATATTGCTGAAGTTGTCGACAAATCAGCCACGGCTTATGATGCAAAGTGAGACACTTTGCGATTCGAAGCTGCTTTTCTAATATGCAGTGTTTCCAATTAGTTAATTTTAGTGCTGTCAAACAATTACGATTCATCACATCCTAAACAAAACGTTTCTGTTTACATAATATGTGTGTGTGTACTGTGTACATTTATTATGCATATATAAATACACACACATGCATGTATATATTCAAGGAAAATATGGTATGTTTCTATATTAAATATAGTTATATATGATTATAAAATTAAATCTATAAATGTATATATAAAAATATATATATATATATATATACTGTATGTGTGTGTATGTATATATACTTAATAAATATACACAGTAAACAAACTTTTATTTTGAAAGCAATTAATTGTTTGACAGCACTAACTAATGTATTTATACATTTATTTAATCATTTTTACGTTCTTTTTATTTCAGCTTTATTAAAATTAGTTTTAAAGAACTCAGTGGCCTGCTTCCATGGCCATTTTACGTAAATGCAAAAATTCTAATTCAATTCAATATTATAAGTTAATATTACCCCCCCATGCAGTATAAATTAGATTCATTAAAACTGAATGCTTGTCATTTCTGTGTATGTAGCATCATCATGCAAAAGATCTCCACACAGCTTTTATTATAAAGTTATCATTTTGTACAGTGTAACAAATTGCTCTTTTTGAAGATGGTTCTAATAATCTTTGTGTATTTCAGAGTGGATGCTCAGACCAAAACCTCCATGATAAAGGAGAAGGCGGTGAAGGATCTTGTACAGTACTCAGCTGAGATGCAGGAGCTGGAGAGAGTCATCGCTCATGAGCACCAGCTCAAGGAGTTCATGAGCACCAAGAATAATCAGAGAGCCTCCATGGATAACGGGAAAAGAACCAGACGCAGACAGGGTCAGAGAGCAGTAATTGTAATGATGGATCATAAATGCAACTGTGTTTTGGCTAAAAAGTAAACAAAGTGTGCTGACATCAGAGATGAAGGAGCAGAGGAAGGCAGACGGGGGAGAGGAGACACCTGACTCGCTGAAGAAGGCTTTCCAGCAGATTCAGGAGCTGACTGGAGAAGATAATTTGGGCAAGCTGGTTACAAAGTTCATTCAGGGTGAGCTTTGTGCTTTCTGTTTATTGCTAACAGTCTGTCATGCTAGAACTGATAGTTTTTTTAACAGGTGAAGAAAGGAACTTTGCTCTATTTAACTACGTGAATGAACAGAATGCAGAAGCTGAGAGTGTGAGAGAGGAAATCCAGCAGGTCAGTGTCAACATTTCATGTTTATATCACCTTTACATTTTTATTAATGGCAACAGATTTTAATCATTTTAGTTTTAGTTATCAATAACAACGCTGAAAATTAAAACTTGGAGATCATGGCAACCCAGGCTAAATGAACACGCGGCATGCTTGATGTTATTCATATTTATAACTAGTGCTGTCAAATGATTAATCGTGATTGAAAATAAAATAAAAGTTTTTGTTTACACAATATATGTGTGCATACTGTGCATATTTTTTATGAAGATATAAATACAAACACGCATGTTGTTTATATATAAAATATATTTATTTATACCATGTGGCCGTTGAATGCTTGACTCTGATTGGCTGCCAAAGGTTCAAAGGTGTGCAATTATTTTCAAGGAACCGCACGAGGCAGGTCTTTGACCGCATCACAGTTCCATATCACTTCGCCAAATGGATATATATACATGTCTATGCTTAGAGCATAAAATAACCCACGATGACACGAGCCAAACAAATGAGTACAGTAATCAATATGATAAAAATAGCTAATTTCCATGTTTTGCCACAAAATTAGGTTTTATTATCAAGCACATACTCTATCTCCCGATCTCTCTCTCCCTCAGAGACACACACACATTAACATATACGCTAATGTTGTTAGCGCTAACTACTCCGACAACTTTATTATTCATAACATCAACTTAAAAACAACTTGACTTCTCACCAGCGAGGTAACAACGGCGCTATTAGTGAGGAAAAGAACTTTCACTGTTTTAGCTGAACACATCTGAGAGATGCACAGACTCAGAAGTAATTCACAGGCTCTCTAATAATCCTGATCACAATAGCGCTTTTAAGTTTATTGTCTTGATGTTCTTCTAGATTATAAAAGATACGGAGCAGTTGAAGATAAGAAGTGGTCAGCAGGAGCAGGAAAGTGAGGTGGCTTTAAAACAGGTCAAGAATCAACTGCAAGAGTGTAAGGCACAGACTCAACAGTATGAAGCCCAGGCTGATCACATCAGCAGGATCCTTGATCAGGTCAAAACAGGTACTAGAAAACAAACACCAAGAACAAATGATATTGGAAGAAGGATATTACTTATAAGAAACCTTATTATTCACAAAAATAGCAGTTACCTATGTTGATGTCATTTCTAGGGTTAGACAGTGTGTTCAAAAAGATTGACTGCAACCTAGGGCAGATGGGAGGCATGCTGGGCTCTTCCTCTGGGATCACAGACAGTAATCTGATGACGTACCTCGGCATGGTGGAGCAGAAGGCCAGTGAACTGCTCACCATTCAAGCCTTCATTAAATCTAAGGTAGAGAAAAGACTCCATTGTCTCCAGCAAACATTTATAGGTGGTGTATCATGAAAATCTGACTTTCTCTGTGTATCAGTGTCATAATTGGGTCCCCGGTGCATCTACCAACCCAGAAAATGTGAAATGCAAGCTTGTGAAAAAATATAAAAATGAGCCGCTCAGATTCTGCTTCCCCTGTGGTATAGAAAGGGGATTTTATTATAACATTACAGTCTCATTGTGTTTTCAGATGCGATGGGGTGTACCAGTTCTAACACCATGACCAATATTTGGGCAAAGCATGCTAACGGTTCTGTCTTTAGCTTCCCTGATGAGCACAGAACACTGTTCAGAGTCCCACACATCCTGATTATGCCAAGTTCGACATGTCCCTGGAACAATATTTTAATGCAAAAATATAGTCTTGACCATATCTCCACACCTAAACCCAACCTTACCCAGGAGTAATGCCTAAAATCAGAGGAAATGACTGACACTGATATACAAGCACCAAAAATGATTGTAAGCCTAAACTTTACAAAAACTGTAAACTGTTTCTTTAAATGTTGACCCAGGGACATGTTGCACTTGGTAAAATCAGGTTAGTGTTAGAGTTCCATCCTCAGAGACGAGAGAGCAGTGGATTTCTTGATTTATTTACTGTATGTTACACTGCTGTCACTTAATCCACAGATCTAATATAACCGTGCGATTTCTGTCCAGCTGTTTAACTTCAAAGACACTACAGGCTGTATTTCTAGCCCATGTGTTTTTTATGGTGGCCGAGAGAGCTCAACGTGCTGCAAACTTCAGAAAGCACATGCAGACAGAAAAAAATGACAACACATTAAGAAAACATCTTCATCAGGCGCTGCAAACTGCACGGACCACAGCGGAAACGTTTCAGGGGGACCTCAAAAAGTGAAGAAGCCATCTGAGAGTAACTCTAGCTAACATAGCATTAAAACAAATAATCAGGTCCCAGATAGGTTCGTCACTTTTTGAGGTCCCCCTGAAACATTTCTGTTTGCACGTGTTTTCTTTTTGCAGCGCACTGAGCTCTCTCGGCCACCGTAGTTTTTACATAGACTTGCATGTATTTGATAGTTTAGTTACTCACGTGTTGTGTGCTAACTGCTTTCTGTTTGTGAGCTTCAGATGTGTGCGCTCAGAAAACCTTATATTAAAAGTTTAATCTCATATGGCTTTAAAACCATGATTTCAGCACAACAGACATAATAATCAAAACTAAATGTTTTCAGCACAGCATCTGAGGTAAGATCTGTAAAGACACAACACTATTCTGGAAAAGGGGGCGAGGAGCAGCAGCTCATTTGCATTTAAAGAGACATGCACAAAAACAGTGGCTTTGTGATTCTGCTCCAAATAGGCGTTTTCAATCTGTGCAGCATTTTGAGAGGGGGCACCTAGGGGGCACACATTCTGGGGGCACCTAGGCCCGGTTGCATGAAAGTCCTAAAGTCATTTGACTTGTATCACTTAGAGGAAAAATTCCCTGAGGTAAGGGATTTCTTTTAGAGCATTACAACAAACGTCTTAACTGTCTCCCTTACCTGTGTGTAAGTGTTTAAACTAAGTTCCTGGCAGCATATATATATATATATATGACAATAAATACAACATAACAAAATACAAACATAAGAAACTAAAAAACAAACAAATAATAAGGAGGGTTTCTGCGTTGTTTTGTATACACGAGGAAACAGTTCCGTTTTTAAAGTGAAAGCGCCTCTTTATTACCGAGCAATCACAGAAAACTGACCAAATGTTAAAATGAACCTGTGTTTTGATGCTGTTATTCAATGTAAACACAGGTGGACAAGAAGATAATGATGATTGTCTAGAACAAAAATCTTAACAATTATGACATAAATTACATTTATATTGTTATTTAATTAATGTAATAATTAATTCATAATAATTGTTTAAATTAATATTATTAACAATTGATACAACTCGTCCATTTTCTTAAAATAAATAAATAAAACGTTTTGTTTTGTAAAAACCTGTGAATCTTGCTTTTTACTGTGATTTTACAGTTTAATATGTTACATGAATGTTACTCAGTGTTGTTCATTATATTTTATTTGTGCAGGTCTTAAAAATGTCTTTGTGCTTAAAAATCCCCCCAAAATAAATAAATGTTTTGACAATAATATACTTTCGAGTGGATCGCTGGACGAATTGCCCGCAGCTGTTTGCAATCAGCTAATCATTCCCCGGTTACGATCGCCCAATCAAACCAGTTCCAAAGCGCTATAAAAGCACAAGCTTCCCATTCATTCCCATCTCGCTTTTGCAAAACCCTCCTCCTCCCTCTAACTCAACTTCCCACTCCGGGGGGGCAGCCGGCGTTCGAGCCGGACGCCGAGCCCTTACCCTCGCTAGGGTTCGAGCCCACCGTTCTCCCGGCCTGCTCTCTGGACAGCACGCCAAACCTGCTTATAAACTTATGAGGAAGCGTGAACACTTGAAAGAAGACTTAAGGGAGCTGAAATTGTTACTGAGGACTTTATAGCAACACTTCAGGGATCACTTAAGCGGTTAAAGGAAATACTTAAATAACAGCCTTAACTTCAAGTAAGTCCTTAGATGTTTTTCTTGCGGCCAATGTTTCACTAAAGGTACCCTAACCTTAGAATTAAGGTTTTTCTTATCTCAAGGGTTTTCAGGCAACCGGGTCGATATTAATGATTGTAAAATGTGCATAATAGGTCTCCTTTAAGAGAAGGTACATACAGATTATTTTTTATAGTGTTTAAGCAATTTTGTGCTACTTGAACAAGTATAAATAAGATATACAAAGCTGTGCTTCAGATTCTACAATGGTTAAATAAAAATACAGTTCGACTACCAGAGAGGAAACCTTCATAAACCAGAAGTGATCTCACATGTTGACAGGACCCGGAGATCAGCTCTGACCTGGAAGCGGTCGCTCCGTTCCTGCTGGGTCAGAAACCAGACGTTCAGACACAGGAAGCCATCGCTCAGCCACCCATCACCAGGTACACAGGCACAAGATATGCAGATATTACACATAACATGTGACTTTATTTAGTTAATACATGCTCCTGGTCTTATTGTGTGTGATTCAGCCATGATTATGAGGCCGAGGACTCTTCTCTGATAGATGAGGTGGATCGACCTTTGACCCGTGAAGAAATCCGTCAGCGCATTATGAGGAAGAGTGTAAGACACACAGAAGAGCTCTTTCCCATTGTGATCTACACATTAACATTAGTTGCAGTACTGTTACAGAGTGTTTGTTGGTTATCTGTCGCAGGAACAGCATAAAGACGAGTCTCCACGTACAGTAGGGAGCAGAGAGGTCAAAACTCCTAAGAGCTGCACAAGCTCCAGCACCTCGCTGGAGGCTTAATCTGCTCTTCTGCTCATTATTTTATTCTGCTAAATGAATTGATTGTCTCTTTAAAATAAATAAGTAACATAAAATACATTTTTAACTCAATTCTTGTTTCCTTTTTTACTATCATGCTATTTTATCTCATCCTTACTCTGCTCTTTTTCTTCCTGTGATGTTTTTTTTTGCATTTTCTTCTGTTTTCAAACCAGAATGTAAGCCATCGGTAGTGTAAATACTGCAACTACAATTAAGGGTTAGTGATAATAAATTGAACTAAAAAAAGTATTTAATTTTTAATTCCACAAAGTCACATTCAGTAGACTCTATCGGGAGTCCCCGCCCCTGTCAGTTACTGTTGCTCCCTCAGACAAACCGTTTCTGGATTTTAAAATGACAGCTGCGGTCTGAGGACCATGTCCCACCAGATTTGTGCACAATTTTGTACACAGAAGTCCACCAAATGGGAATTAAATTTTCTATGGAGTTATTGATAAAATATTTTTAAAAAATACGGTGGATAGGGGTTTACAGCAGGGGTAGGCAACGTCGATCCTGGAGTGCCGATGTCCTGCAGAGCTCCAACCCTGAAAAAAACCCTCACCTGCCTGTAGTCTTAGTAATTCTGAAGACCTTGGTTAGCTTGTTCAGGTGTGTTTGACCAAGGTTGGAGCTGAACTAAACAGGACATTGGCACTCCAGGACCAATGTTTCCTACCCCTTGTTTACAGTCACCGATGACAACATCCTGGATCAACACTGTTAATGTATTGCAGGGTATAATTAAATAAATGTACATTTAGAGAGTTTAATGTGATGAGACAGTGTAGATCTCTGTAGAACTGTCTGCCTTTTTAAGTTTGTTTATTAGCATGGACTCGCTAACATTAAAGGAATAGTTCACCCAAAATGTAAATTTATTTACTCACCCTCAGGCTGATTTGGGTCACCATAAAGTCAATGCTGACCAAAACAGGCTGGTTACAAATTTAACTCAAAATATCTTCCTTTGTGTTCAGCAGAACAAAGCTAGACCATTGTGTCATAGGAATACATTAGATCTAAAACATTACAACAGGAAATAGTTATTTGAACTAGTTATTAGACTAAATTTAACTTGTGCCTCATGTCTCACTTTACCCCACCAAAAAAAACTCTCTCTTATGGCGCTTTTCCACTACACAGTAGAGGATGACACGGGAGTGGTTTTTCACTCCTGTCCCGTCCCACTCCCATAGAAAGAGATCCTGTCCCGTCCCACTCCCAGACCAAAGTTTAAAAAATAATCCCGTCCCATCCCGCTCCTGTTTAAAACGACTCCCGCTTATGTACCGCTCCCATATATAT
>JAUMHR010000008.1:906424-938121 GCA_032361145.1 Enteromius fasciolatus | reverse complement strand
AGTATCATCAGCATAACAGTGAAAGCTAACACCATGTCTCCTGATAATATCTCCCAAGGGTAACATGTAGAGCGTAAGAAGTAACGGCCCTAGCACTGAGCCCTGAGGTACTCCATACTGCACTCGTGATCGATATATGTCCTCATTCACTGCTACAAACTGAAGCAAGTCATTTGTAAATCTAAAAAGAGCAGTCTCGGTATGATAAGATACCATTTAAGCCATTTAAGTAAGTTACAAAAAAAGACAGCACAGAGTCATGATACTTCGTAATTTTGTCTCCACTGGATGCAACAAATGCCTCGTTTGTAATGTGTTTTATTGTTTTCATCACAGCATCACGTTATGGTAAGGGGAGTAACATTTCTGTCATACGCTTGAGGTATTTGGCCAAGCACAATGAACTGGATAACTGGCCAATCAGAACACATCTCGCTGTTTTAGGATGAGCTTTGCACAATGTTTCAGGAGGCGGGGATTAGAGGAGAAACAATAATATACAGTATGTGTTTTTTTTTGTGTGTGTGCCTTAAACTGCATAAACACATTGCATTACACCCAATACATGAAATAATGTTCTTTTTAGCACCATCATATGATCCCTATAAACTACACTCATTTGTTTTAAGTTTTTGAAATTTAATTTTAAATATAAATATTTTAAAATATAAAAAAATAACAATATTTATAAATAAAGGATAGAGCCATGGTCTAAACTGCCTTTCTGTGCTGTTGTTATATCCATTTGCTGAGTGCATGGCAGTAAAAAACAGCTCAAGGAGGTCTTAGCTAAATTTGTAGGTCAGCAAGCACTGTAACTGTGTTTTTGGTCATATTATTGTTTAAAATTTTTCTTTTTGCCACAAAGAAGCCAAGAAAGGCAGTTTTTTGGGGTCATCCATTAAAGAAATAGTTTACCCCAAAATACAAATTCTGTCATCATTTACTCACCGTTGAGTAGCTCCAAATCTTTCTGAATTTATTATTTTATTTTTTTTACTTTGCCAAAAGCTTATCTAAGTTGCCTTGATGTGGCACTTTTTGCAGATTGTGTAAAAATTGTATGTATTCCCATTTTATTCCGAATGGATCTACAATAATGCAAACTGAGGTTGAGTGTTGTGTGTTGCAAGTCATAGAAAACATAAAAAAGTGTGTGGATGGACCATCACTCAAAAGGGACAGCACCCTTACACCCACATCAGACAGTTTGAGAACGCTTGAACCAGTCATGCATGAGTCCCAAATATGCCACTGTATCTTTGCAGTGATCATCAAAGCAGATCATCATCATTACCTCTGATGCTATTGGTATGTTTTCACTTCAGACTTTTTTTTTTTTTGCCAATTTCTACAAGCTGTCTCTTCTCATCCTAGTCGATGTGCTTCATAATAACCATTTCATCAATCATTAGAGCACAGAATAGTGCTATGCAAAAGCTGTTCTGTATTATAAGATAATAAAAAAAGCACAACTGTTGCCAACATTGACAGTTACAATAATAAAGCAGCATATTAGAAAGATTACTAAAGAACACTTAAAGCCGAGTTCAGACTGCACGATTTTCAAAGCAGTCGTGTCACAGATGTTTCACACTGCGTGACTATCTGGGTATCATTCAGTCGCTGCTGTGTTCACACTGCATGATAGATCGGTGACAGGGGGTTTCACACTGTGTGACTTTACAATGGGAAGAATCGCCGACAACTCTGTCCCGGTCCCCAAACTACGTCTGGCAACCAAACACACACGAGAAGTGACAAGGCGAGGTCTGGGTACCCAGGGTAGAGTTTCTGATTCTGGACTATTCGCTCAGTCAGACTTGCGCCAGGCAATGGATCAGGGTCAGCTGAACTTTCCTCCACCCGAACCATTGCCCAGCAGTGACATAATGATGCCATACATGTTTGTGGGTGATGAGGCATATCCTTTAAGGCCTGATCTCATGAAACCATATCCTCACAGACAAATGGAGCACAGTCAACAGGTACTTAACTACCGTCTGTCAAGAGCACGGCGAGTGGTAGAAAACGCATTCGGCATTCTTGCCAACAGGCTACGAGTTTTTAGGAGCAACATATGCTTGGAGCCAGACAAGGTAGTTAAAATAACTATGTCCTCCCTATGCATCCATAATTTTCTCCGTGAGCGCAGATCTGAGGCTTACACACCTCCAGCCTTTGCAGACTGGGAAACAATGACCACAGCATAGTTGTGGCAAAAATGCAATGAAACCTTCTGTGGGAGTATTTTGTCTCACCTGCAGGTTGTGTTTCTCGGCAGGAGAAACAAATGTAGTATTGTAAGGACGTCAGAGTATTATTTTTGTAGCGGAGACAACACTGTTTTATTCTGTCAGATTTCATACTGTAGCACATTCTCTTTATTCTAAAGAAAAGTAGCCTACCTTTCTTAACAAAACAACGTGCTTCTGTAATTGATCATAGGCATTAGGCACATCATTCGTCCTATATTGTATCTTCAGACCGTAAAATCTGTGTTTAGTTTAATCTCAACGTTTCAGAAAGCATGTAAAAACTCAAACTTTTTGTTGTCATTTCTGTTAAACATTTATTAATAAATGCTTTTCAGTAAATTCACAACACAAACTCTGACTTTCTTCTGATATGTAACACCACAAAGTTAACGTTCCTTTTATAATAGTAAAATAAATGTGTGTTAACACAAAGCAGCAGCCAACCAATTTTTCTATTAAGTAAAAGTACAATCAGAATAAAAAAAGTAAATCAAAAGAACAGCTTTTTATAGAGTTTCTGTGCCCTCATACGGTGGCAATGAGAGCCCTGAAGTGTAATGTGTTGTGTGTAGGTCTGTAATGGTGGCAAATGTGTAACAGTGGGGTGGAATGTGTACGGTGCCGATGATGAATGTGAGGAAGAGGATCTATTCCTTTCAGTGTCTTGTGCATCGTATATCATGTTCATGATGTTTCTTTTTAATCTGGTGACAATAGCTGTGTCTTCAAATAGCCTTAATTCAGCTGCTACCTGCTTACCAAAAGTTGTAAATACATCCGGTGTTGGGTCGACCTCAACCTTTGCTGCCATTCGCTTTAAAACAGCTAACTTCTGCAGCTCAACATCACATTCTTTGGCTTTGCGTTTTATTCCCCTTGCGCTTGACTCTACCTCTGCACTTGTCCTGGCAGTCGATGGGGAATTTAAGCATTTAACAGGGGAGGAGGTATGTGATGTAAGTGTTGATGTATTGGATGTAGACAGTGGTGTCTGCAACTCAAAGGATTCTGTACTATCATCACGATCATAGTCATCTGGATCTTCAGTGTTATCATGGTCAATGAGTGGCAAATCGAGCTAGAAGAAAGGTAAAACAACAGTGGAGTCAGTGAATATTACAGTTTTATATAAATGGCAAATAATTTTCATTCTCTATTTTCACATTCAATGCTCATACATTTGTTTTGTGATCATTTAATACTTTTTCAATTTTCATAGCTCATGTACTTATTTTGTAATACTTTTATTAGAATGCATGTATAGTTCATTATATAGAACATTACACTTTTAGAAATAATTGTAAGGACCTTGAGTTCTATATTTATGCATTTTTGCTCACAATAAAACTGGGTTAATTTTCATATATTAAAAGTACAGACAAAGACGTTAACCAGAATATATATATTGACTAAAATGGCAATGTTTCCAGTCTGTACATTGTGTATACAGTGAAATGTGTTTGTAAACTCACAGTGGTCTCACATGGACGATGAACAATGTGTTTTTTGATAAAATCCATGTTCCTGAGAAGCCACCTTTGCCTAGGTGTCAGGGGTTTTTGCCCACTTCCACTAGGTTTAGGTTTAATTAACCTTGAGAACTGTGTTCAAAGCCCTGGTCTTAACCTCCTCAACTGAAAAAAAAAATGCTTTAGTTACATGTTGAAGAATATGATTCGAAGATTTGTAAAGGCATTAAAAATAATAGTATATTATAGTAAAATTACTCTAGTAAATACTATGGTGTTTTTGAACCATACCAGATACTACAGTAATTTGAAATATATTATAGCATTTACTACAATTAGTAAATGTACTGTATAATACTGTAATAGTAACTATAGTAAAATTTTAAACTCTCGTGAAAACTGGAGTACACTTGAATTTACTGTGGTATATTAACTATAATAGGGTTGAAAAACTATAATATACTATAGTAGTTTTCATCACATAGTAAATATTTTGTTATTCACTACAATATGAGAAAGAAGCCATGGTGGGGTAGAAAATGTACTTATTTTAATCACCTGGCTGTTGAAGGGAATAAGCAATTTCTCTCCGACTTTTTTCTTTTTCAACCCGGTTGTGGTACAACTCAGATGACACGGATGCTCCAGCCAATTTTCGACTAATTTTTCTTCCATTTCTTGGGTCCAAATAGACCGAGAAGCAGCAGGTTTCTGAACCGAAGTCATTGTTGATATTGTGGCGGATACCTTCGTAACTCCTCCCCTAACATCCCGCTGCCCTGGATGCTGCTCTCTCATTGGCTGTAGGTAATCGCCGATGTCATTCATTCAGAACACATTCACGCGGCATGATTCTGAATCGCAGACAGGTCCAGGGGCCTGTTCCATAAAACAAGTTTACCAAATAAGCCAGGCTTATGGCAGATAGTCTGACTTCTTTTAATACAAATTAACTGGCAATAAGTCAGACTAACCAAAATAAGCCTGGCTTATTTGGTAAACTTGTTTTATGGAACAGGCCCCAGGTATTTAGCAGGACAAATATCTCACGGGTGTTGTCGACACGTCGGAGATCGCGTCTTTGATCATTCACACTGTGTGATTGTCACTCGCGTGCACGAGCACCGATTTGCCTGTGATTTCGGTCATTTGTCGGCGATTTCTCAAAACCTGTCGGCGAGTCAAAATCGGGGCTAAAATCATGCAGTCTGAACTCGGCTTTAAGACTGAAGCTTAAGGAGATCCAGCTTTGCACCACAGAAATAGATTATATTGAAATAAAAACATTTCATATTGTAATAACATTTGCAAGATTACTGTTTTTTTTTTCCTGTATTTTTTCTTAAAGAGCAGAAGAGATTTCTTAAAAAAAACAAAAAACAAAACAACATTAACCCCCAGTTTCACAGACAAGGCTTAAGCTAGTCCCAGACTAAATTGCATTTTTGAGCCGTCTCAGATGAAAATATCTTGCTCTGACATATCTTAAAACATGTCAGTGTCATTGTTCTGTGTGAAGATGAACACCTGTAATACTTTCTGATAAGGCATTTTTGTAAAAGTTGCTTAAATATCTTAATTTAGATAATGCCTAGTCCTGGCTTAAGCTAAGCCCTGTTTGTGAAACCGGGCCTATAAGTCTTACATGAACTTCAACATTACTAGTTGAAACGAATAAAATTGAAAAATCATATAAATGTCTATTAAACGCAACTAAAATAAAATTAAAGCTAGATAAAAATAGTAAAGATAAAAATAAAAGCTGATTCAGAAAATGATCTGGATGAAAATGAATCAAATCAAAGTTTACAATTAAAGCTAAAACCTTTAAATATTAACTAGAATTAAAAACTAAAATGGAAATAAAAAAAGAAGCTATTGCAAACTACAAAATAAATCAAATATTCAAATAAAACAAATATAAAAGCTAAAGCTTATTCTGTACTGAAATGGACACTAATACTATATCAATAATAAAAAAAAAAGGCAAAAAATGTTCACATTTGAGTTTGGCGCTCTTCGTCCCTCTTGGAGCCAGTGATTATATGTAAATAAGCTTTATGAACTTTCTTTTTTAACTTGACTGACTAGCAAACTATCTGCATCCCTCGTCTAATAACCTTTACCTCCACTGTTACCTCCGCTTCACATCGGGCTTTATTCTACGATAACCTTCTGGATGTACATTATCCCGCTTGTTACATGGCTTCTGCTTCTTGCCGATCTGAAACATCAACCTGAGTTGAAATATTGTGCTGTTCACACGTGTTATAATCTGTATGCATTTTTTTCTATTTTCCATCTTAACTCTTGGTTAAGCGTTTTAACACTGTGTCTACACCGAACGTGACCGTTATCACGCAGCACCTAAACTCGGTCAACACCGGTCGCGACAAAGCGAACATTAAAATCATTTGAATCTTGGGTCAATACGAGACCGCGCCAAACTGTCAGCGACATTCTTTACGAACAAAGGGTTGTGAATGATCACGTGAAATTCAGACATCCTATAATACTCCTCCCACCATGAACATTTCAAGGCAAGAAACCAGTAGTATATTGCACTTATCTTGCAATACACAAGATCAGCTTTAGCTCTAGTGAAACAGCGGAGCACAATACAGCGTTTGCAGGATGTTTAAGACCTTAAGGCAAGTAAACCTAGAGATAAAAGCCCTTTTGGAACAAATACAAACATAAACCGACATGTTAAACAAGTGCTTCATTTTATTTATTAACAACTAGAGCAGCAAAACTAAGACGTGAAGACAAAACATGGTGAATCACATGCAACATAACAAATATTTCTGCTTAGCAAAACAACTCGTTTATACAGTAAAAACATCCCCAAAACTACAAACGGAAAATGCATTCCCCATTGATTTTAAAGATGCCATCAAATGTCAGCCAACTTCCCAAGTGCTGTTCGATGTTTGTAAAAGGTGACATTTCAAAATACTGCTGAATGTACGGTTGGGCGAGACGCAGAACAAAACAATTAGAGAACATTAAATGGACTCCAAATAATACATCAGAAAAGCCAACACCAGTAGAGGCCGCCCAGTGAGATGATCACCCTAGCACTTTCCCATTCGTCACACATTATTCATTAAAACGATCCCTTAAAAATCCCTTCTGTCTGGCCATGTATCGCTGGGCGGTGAGTCTCCACTCATGTTGAGTCCACCGGTCGTCTCTTTATTGGTTGGATCAGTTTAGGTGTCTTGAGGGCATCAGAGGTCCCCATTCTGGGTGATCAGGAGTCTGGGCGTGTGGCTACACCAGCTGTACAGCGGCAGCCTGAAGGTAACCCTGCAGGAACTGAAGAGCTTCTGCCGGCAGACTGGTGCTCAGCATGGAGGGCACCTGTTAAAGACAGCAGTCGGATACTGTAAAAACAAGCATTCTGCCCCGGACGCACAGTTCAGAGAAGTACAGGCTGTAGCATTATTTTTCAGAGAAACAACAATGGAAACATAACTTTACTTTTGTAATTCAGTTACTAACTTAGTTACTATTTGTGAGAAGTAACTAGTAACTAGCGGATCAGTTTTTGGAAGTAGCACGCCCATCACTGCTGATACTCACTCTTCCAGGGCAGGCGGTGGAGAGTTTGTGTAAGGACTGAGCTAGGAGGATTTTGGGATTGCTGACTGCATCTCCGATGGGATCATGCTCTTTCTTCCCTGCAAAAGCAAGCTGTGAGAAAGCCGTCTGGTATCCAGGAGTGTCCTCTATGTCTATGAAATGCTCATCATCTGGGATGCTGTCATCCTCCGGTAACTCGAACAGACCAATCAGAGCCTGCAACAAAGGAGTCCTAAAAAACAAAAACAGACTTTTCTCACCAAATGTTCATGATTAATAAATCAGATCACCTGACCAAGTTATCTTGTTAGACTAAATGACAAATTTATTGGAAATGTGCTCTTTTTTTTATCCTTTTTGGTTTCATAATAACGTTCCCAGTCGTGTCATTTCCTATTAGTTGGTACACAAAAGCCTGTGGTGCGTCTTACCAGAGCTTGGTGTACTCCGTGTCCATCATGGCAGGACACTCGGTGAGGATCTTCGTGATGCCCACCGCACAGATCTTCTTCTCCACCGGTCCGGAGACCTTCTGCACCTCAGGAATTATAATCTTCTCCACGACCATGCCAAACATCCTGAGGAGGAACAAAACCATGGAAAGGATCAGGACAAGATGGGGTTTCAAGTTTTCCTTTCCTTTTGGAGTGTTACAAGCTATGCATAGATGAAATCCCTGAAGTCACAATACTGCAAAGAGTAACACTTCTGACACGTGCTTGTGGGGTTCGTCCAATCACAACACACTGCGTCAGCTGGCCAATCAGAGACATCCCAACAGAATCAATACCAACCGCCAAGTCCTTCTAGAGTAATTATTTTTATTTTTTTGATAAGCAGCCACCAGTAGGAGGTGCTTGAAGTACAAGAAATGAGAAGTTTCTGAGGTAACAGCTGTGGACAAATCAGCTCTGAGCTTACAAACAGGATGAAATGAACATGACAGTCTTCCTTCAGAAATACAGTGATATAACAACACCCACACCTCGGTTCGATTTTTAAATGTGCATTACGTGGTTGTAGCCAGCGCCACTAACCAGACCGGATGCTAACTTAGGTCAAGGCGCATTCGCCCGATGAATCCGCCTATAGAAAACTATGCTTTCGAGGGTGGTGGATTTACACTATATGTGCAGTATTTCACAAATTGTGTTTGTTTTTTTACATTAAACACATGCCAACATATTACACCAATGTATTATCTTTAAAATAGCACATACGACCTGTTAAGGAAAGAAAAACAAAACAGAAAAACAAAGTTTAATATGCGAATAAGATGCGAATTTAGAATACCCAAAAATGAAAATTACGCCATACCCTTCTGACTCCCAAGCCATCCTAGGTGTACGACTTCCTTCTTTCAAGTTTGGTAATGCTGCTGGACGGTGGCCATTATTTTAAAACTCCGTAAATCAGATATATACACAAGTCCTGCAAAGTAAGACTAACCTATATAATTTCGGGGGGTTATCACAACATAACCTTAATACCGGACACTTGGGTCCCCAAGAGTGTCGAGATCCAGGATTTAAGATGCATTCATAAAGATGAAACGCTTTCGGGGATAAGCATATGGACATTGTCAGAAGTCAGTTATTTAGGCTATAATTTGAAATCTAGACTTCCTTTTTTTTTTTTTTTTTTAAGTGTTTGTCTGAAAGCAGAAAGTCATACACGTAGGATGTGGTTTGGGGGCGAGTAGATTATGGCGTAATTTTTTTATGTTATTAAACCAGTCAGCAACGCAACACTATGATTCCACATGTCTAGAATATTAAAGCTACTTGCTTTGGCTGGATGTCATCAAATATCTCCTGCAATGCAATTGCTCCATACTTCACACAATAAAGGTTGATAAAGACCAGGAAACCTGCAAAGAGGAAGAGAGACAGATCAATACATTGAGCAATTTGTAATTACAGGGCTTCGAGGTAAACTATGATCAGCAATCTCTCACTCTTAACAAATTTTGTGGTCTTGGAGCTCTGAAGCCTCTGGAAAAGCAGAATAAAGATCTGCTTCCTGTACTGGGTGATGGAATCCCTGCATACAAACACAGAACCCGATCAATAGAGCACAGAAACATGCCAACGTTTTCATTCTTGTGTCCTCATGATGCGTTGCTTACGGAGGCATGTGCTCCACTATACTGTTGAGCAGATAGAAGCCTTGATGGTCGTTAGCCTTGGATGCAATGAGCTTCTGGAACACTCCAAGAAGACCAGGCTGGTGGGAAAACAAAACAAAACATTACTTGAATGGGAATGTATTGAGACAAGGCCTGTAGCACTGTGAGTATTCATTTAGCATAATTAGTAGAGGCTATCCCTTGAAGCACTCACAATCTTGTCACCCGCTGTGCTGGCGATGGTGGTGGCCCCTTTCTCCAGATAGGCCTGCAGCAGCCGGACGAGAGGAGGGATGTTTCCTGTGCGTTCCCACAGCACAGGCTGCAGGAGGTGAGGGAACAGGGCCATGTAGGAGGAGGGGATGGAGTTGCTGTGGATCTCCAGCAGCAGAGACATCACCTGGAAGACATACGGCACGAACTCTGCAGGAGGAAAGGACCGTAAAAACAGGACTTCAGGACTGTGTGCCATACAGGAAACACTTTGTATGCACTATTTATATACGCAGACCCCAAAGTTATGCAAGCCACCACACAACTGTGCCAAAGGCAGCATGAGAGTTTAACAAACTTCTAGCAGCGTAACGCACCCTGCACATCATTCTGGAGGATCTCAGTAAACACAGGAAACAGGGCCTCTTCAAAGCTGCCCACGGTGTCTGGATTGGCCTTGCAGGTGATCCTGATGGACAGGCACAGTGACTCAAACAGGTAATGGTTGAAATGCGGCTTACTGGGATTCTGTAGAGACAAGAAACATTGTTATCTTTAAGAGAAGATAAAAAAAGTGATAACATCTCTTTATAAAACATGAAGATGTCCCGTCCTGCCTTTAGGATCAAGTCCTGCTTGGGAAATGTCCCCTTTGATGGACGGATATTTCTCTGTGTCCTGCCAGTGCATCTAATGCCATGGACTGAGACAAAGACCACATGACTGGACACCAACCTGAACTTCATAACACAACATTACGTGACCGGCCTACCTTGCTGACGAGAAGGAGCTTATGAGTGAGTTGACCAATGAGAGTGGGGATGTAGGGCACAATGGCTTCCTGTAAGAGAGAGAAACTCCTCATGATGGCTAGAGGGGTGAGAAACAGAACAGGCCAAGGAGTAAATAAAAATATTACAGTAAACAAAACCTTTTATTGCTAAGATTAGTGAATTTCAAAGTGGCAGCTACCTTTCATTATGTACTCGTTCTCAGATGAGCCAGGGATTGCCAAAGCTTTGAACAGGTAGTTAAGTAACTGTTCTGTGAACGGTGCCATTTCAGCCGGAGTGATCCTGAAAAATAAGATTAGAAAATGAATGGTCAAAATTCAGAAGATGCTCACTCTCGTGTCTTGTCCTGGAAAAACTCACAGAGTGGCATTGTTGGCTCCTCTCATGGTGAAGAGTCTCTCGAGGGAATGTGCTGCATAGGTGTGCTGAACGATGCTCTCCGCCTGCAGGTGGGCCACCAGGAGAGGAACGGCCTCCAACAGCTGCTCTTTAGGGAGCTGAGGACCAGACAGAAGCCAGACCATCACACCCAGCGAAGGCACACTAGTGTAATGAGAAGAACACAACGTAATGGAAAAGAAAGTGCTTACTTGACTTCTGAAGGTCATGACATACTTGATGGCATCTGCTTTCAAAACTGGGAACTCGTTCACTGAGGGACAAAAAAGCAACCCATTCAACATCAGTTGCAGTTAAAACAATTTAACATGTTAAAAGCAAGAAGTAAAGCCTGTTACCATTGGGAGATTTCAGGTCTACTAGAATGTGGTTGACAAAGAATTCACACAGGTTCACCAGCTCATTGGCTTGTGTTATTCCATGCTGCAAACCAGAAGTAAACGTCTGTCAGACAACAGACTCTAACAATTCTTAAGACTGGTCTAGGAGTGGGAGATCTTTTTAAGAAACATCACATTTTCAAAACAATTCTTTGTCATGTTGGTTTTTCTACTTTGCAAGTTGTTTCAGCATTTCAGCCAAACGGAGGTAACACAATATAAAAAAAATGGTGGATATTTGGGCCAAAGTGGGCGAAGATAAAAATCCTTGTTAAATCGCTAGTTCACACCAAAATGAAAATTCTGTCATTAATTACTCACCCTCGTGTCGTTCCAAACCCATCATTTGTGTTCTTAAGATGAACAGATATCTTAAGATATAAAAAATAATAACTAAAAGTAAAGCCCTATTCGAACGGGACGTTTTACAGGGGCTCGTTAGAGAAGGTTTCGTTTTACAGAGGTACTTGGTGATTTTAATCCCATCCGAATCTGCAATGTCTGTGTTTTTTCCTCACAACCTCGGTGATAAGGTCCGAATGCAATGTCTGTGACATTCTTTTTCACAACGTGTTTCCTTGTGTGTTTTAGCCAACACGATATGCAGTAGATCCTCTATCCCTGTCCGGAATGGTGCATGAAGATCACAGACGAAAGGTGATAAGGATCGAAGCTCACACGTACTGTAGTTTAGAAAACTAGTCCCGTCCAAATAGGGCTACAGTGCAATACGGCTAGGTACACATCCACGCTAAAATATCACGGTGAAAGTCATCATAGCTTGCGTAGTATAGACCCAGCTCCCAACACAACTTTGTGAATAGTGATTAATGGCGATATTTTTTTTTTGTAAATCACGCAATAAGAGTCTCACGTTAACAACGATACCAGCCCACCACTAATCACAACACATGCGTACACCCTCTACTAGACTTAAACAACTGCAGATTACGTACATGTGCGTGGTTTACATCTGGGGGAAACCACGCACAAGGCTGATTATGTCAAACATACGCGTTGTGATACTCTCTAAATTGGCTAAAAACAGAAGTCAGGGGAGAAGAATGGTAGAGTTAATTATGTTATTTTTGTTTTCTTTGCGCAAAAAAAACAAACAAAAAAACCTTTGTTTTGTAAATTCGCAAAAACTGAAGTTGAGTCACTGATGTGTCAAGGACTGTTTCTGGATCATTTCAGTTGTGTTGCTGTCTATAGAGGGTCAGCTCTCTGAATATCATCCATAATCTCTTTAATTTATGTTCTGAAGATTTAAGGGTTTGGAACGACACATGGGCGAGTAATTAATGACAGATTTTTTTTTTTTTTACAACAAACCCTTATTTTCAGATACAATAAAAGTAATTCGCAAAAACATTCTAGAAATTGAATGAACAAATTAAAAAACTATATTTTGATTTCTATGAAAGGAACTATCAACATTTTTCCCTCAAGAGTAAAATGTAAAACCAGTCGACAGGTTGTTGGCGCCCTCTGCAGGCATAATGCAAAATAAATGATTATATTGATAATTTTAACCATTTTGTTCAATAAGGTGTATTTCCCTATTCCAAAAAAACTGACCTTTTGTGTCTGAGCTTTGGAGGCCAGAGATGTGACCAGGTAGATAGCAGCATCTTTGTGTTTCCAGTTCACCCCGGGGTTCTTGGCATATTCTGTCAGCATGGAGTTCACATATCCGGAGAAGATGCCCGTCACTGGGCCCTCAAAGAACTTACAGAGACCCCGCACCAAATCACAAGCTGCTCTACGTCTCGTGTCGATATCTGTGAGGAGAGGAGGTGTGATTCACTACAGGAAGACCGAGTGTCTGAACAAGAGAGAGAGCAGCTCCAACGTACCTGAACCTTCAAGATCTCTGATGATGTACTCTTCTGCGTTATCTTCAAAAGCCTCTTCATCTGCACCTGTTCTCATACAATTATTAAATTACAACATGGAAAATTCTTTTAGATTTGCACCACTTCATCAGCTGCTATACAAAATCATGACAAAAACAAATTGACACATACTTCTGAACTCCATGTTGGGCACGATGACCTTCTCACAGATGCTGGTGAGAACACTCTGGTCTTCAAAGAGATGCTTATAGTGCGGTCGCTCACACACTGACGCCAAAAACTGGATGGCATTGCTCACAAGCTACAACAGACATACCAATATGACAAAACAGCACTTTATACACTATAAAAACTACAGAAGCACGTTTCCACCAAAGTTTTTGTTCACATACATATACTAGGGATGTAACGGTATTGTAAATATTTTGGACTTTTCCGCGATTCGTCCTTGTGGGTTACTGTAGCGTGATATGAGCCAGCCCCCGCCCCGCGTAACACAGTCAAAACAACATGGCAGCGTGTAGCAGAGAACTACTTCCAAAGAAAGGCACAGGTAATTCTGTAATTTGGAACTGGTTTGGTTTTGATGCAGCAGACGAAATATGTTTCAAGGCTGTTGCTACTGGAAGCAGCAGTACAACAAATCTTTTCCAGCATCTGAGGAATAAATATCCCGAAGAACGGGAGAAGTGCAGCCGGCTCCGTAGCGAAAACAGCTCCTCTGGCACACCTGCTAAAAAGCAAACTACACTTCCTGAGAGCTTTACAAAGTGTGTGCCGTATAAGAACGGAGCGCGATGGAAAGCGATTACAGAGGCGATCACGTTTTTCACAATGTTTCAGAGATCTAACAAGCACGTGTTTTGTTGTTCTAGATAAAAGTTTGCATTTGTTCACTCTTTGAGCAGGATAAATGTCTGCCACAGGCATGTTTCTTTTTCTTTTTCTTAAAAATCACACTATACTGAGAAGAGTTTATTTTTTTAATCGTAATGTTATACGTTGCAAAATTTGTCATTTTCAGATTTCCTAAACAGAAAATTTAAGCTACTGTGAATTTGTTGCACTTTTGCTTAAACCTGGGTTAAAGCTCAAAATTGTTGAATGACAGAGCCTCATTTACTTTTTGTTTTGGGATTCTACACATTTTAACTCTTGAGGACAACCATAATAGCAAAATCAGAGCATTTGTCTATATCTTATTACGCGGCTCTCTGGAATGCTTGATTCTGATTGGTCAGTTGAGACATTTGCAGGTTTGTTCTTTTCGAATAATAACCGCTCCAAAGTAATAACGCATAGCCGGGACTACTTGTATGTTTAAAATCCCTCCGCGCCAACAAAGATTACTGTTTGGCGCCATCTTGTGGCAAACACTGGACAACCACAATTAACAATGGAAAATACATCCGTTGTTATATATTCATATGTAGATGGGATAAATTGTCTTACTAACGTTTGAATGTTAGTCATGTGGTACTATATTGTTTCGCGGAAGGATGAAAATGTTAATTTAAAACAAATATGCCAATAAAAAGTTTCAAATTCATATTTATGTCCAGTTTTCTTCCTTATGTGGCAAGTAGCCGTATAATAAGCGGGATAATGCAGAGGCAGCCGGTAGTTATCACGAAATAAGCCCCTTACGTGTACTTGGTTTTATTTTTATGATTTATAAATATAATTATAAACGATCATAAATAAGGACTTTAATCTAGACTAACATCTTGTAAGGTAGAGCTAGTTCAGTAGGTCTTATAATGGCGTGTATTTCAGTCACTATTTCATATTCATTCCGTTTTTCTGAACAGAAACCATTAAAAATATCAGTGAAGAGTTATATTGAGATTTAGGGTGCATTGAATAACATTACGTGACCACAGAGAAGCAAGATAATATGACACACTGACGTAATGAATATGCAAATTGATATATGACATCATCTAGCAATCTAAAGCAGGTTTTAAATCAGATTGTGGAAGGTTTAATCAATTTTAATAACAAAAAATTAAGTTCCTGTTTCAAAGTTTACAGATAGATGGCTAATGTGTGTGCCATTGATATGTCCAGTATTCATGTAAACCGTTTAATAAACACTTCTGGCACTTTTTTTGAGCCTCTTAATTAGTTTTGTTTTTTATGTAAATGATTCAATAAATACCGTACCATGCCATTCATACCGAGGTATTACCGTACTGTGAAAGTCTGATACCGTTACATCCCTAACATACACATGTGTGTGTACTGTGTATTTCATATAAATATCAAGACAAAAACAGCATATATTTTGAAATTATGTACATTAATGTAACATTCTTCCTAAATATATACATGTGTGTGTCCAATTTCCAAGTCAAGTCAGAATTGTGCGATTATAAACTCACAATTGCGAGTTATAAAGTCCACAGGGTTCTTACACCTTTTCCAACTTCAGATTCCAGCACTTCTCAAGCACTTTCAAGGTGCATTTCTATGCTTTTCCAGCACCTAACAACCGCTTTTTAGGTTTGGTCTCTTTCTACCTAAAGTTGGCATCTCAAAAAATGAGTTACAGTCAGATGTTGTATTGGAGTAGTACCAAACTTTCATGATACTTCATGTGCATTACTATTCATAATGCATGTGATGAATTAAATCATTATGAGTCTTTCTGCAACTTAATCAACTGTTTTGAAAATCTGTCGCCGAAGCAGCAACCTCCCGGCATGTTTTCACCTGCCGCTCTGCTCCAACAGAGCGCACATCCACTAGAAGATTACACTAGAGACCTACACTCCCACGGGACAAGATCTGACAGGTGAATGCGGGCGGTAAGGTCCTCATGTTAGTGCGGGCTGCGAGAGAATATAATTATTCGCGGGACTCCCGCAAAATGGTTTTATCTTAATTTAATTTAATAAAAACAAATATTCTGTTATTCATCTAGCGTTACTGCACAAAAGCAACAAGAATGAATAAAGTAAAAACAATTTACAGGCGCAAGTTCGGAAGCTAATTCTCGCGCAGAATTATTACTATAGACTCCGTGTCACAATGTTCTGAAGAGCAAGACACAGATGGAGGCGAAGTTGTACTTGTTTTTTCTATATTGCTGAAGGAATAACGTTAAAAAGGCTAACGCATGATCTGAAGCAGTAACAGGCCAATGCTTTTCTGTTTGACCACTTGAGATATCAACGTTTATTATTATTTTGTTTAATTGCAAAATTATCAGCCTATTTCCAACTGTATTTCTATGTTCTGAAAAGCTCCTTGTTCATCATTCCATTTAATTAAACTAAAAAAAAGAAACATTTTCCATTTTTTTTATTCATATTCAAAAGGGAAGCAAGTGAAAGAAATAATTATTTATTTAACTCTATTAAAAGAGTAGCGGGAAGAAGCGGTGAAAATACTTATGTTTACCTGCGGGCGGGAGCGGGAGAAAATAATAGATATATCTGCTGGAGCGGGACTGAGCACAGGTCTCTAGATTACACCATACAGCCACAAGCGCAGACTCCAGCAGTTATTTTCGTTATAAGCAAAATGCATTCTTAGCTAAAAAGAACACTCCGTAAGATAATGAATTATTATGAAAGCAATTCAATTTAAAATTCAAGCAGGTTCAAGCACTTTGTCCAAAATCCAAGCACTTTTCTAACCTTGAAAACATTAAAAATCAAGCATTTTCCAGGATTTCCAGCACCTGTACGAACCTGGAGTCCAGTTTTGAGGGCAAACACGACTAGTATGTTCTCAGAGTTGCGACTTTATATCACGCAACTGTCACTACTTCTCAGAATAGTGAGTTTTTATCTCACAAAAAGTCTGAAAAAGTCGCAACTACCTTTTTTATTTTTATTCACTGGTGAACACAGGCTTCCATAGTAAACATCTTGCAATATGTATAAATACAACATGCATTTAAATGCTATCCACTTACCAAGTCATATTTAACCTCCTGTCCAGTTGTGACCAGCAGGTTCCAGATAGCTGTGACAAAGCGAGGCAAGTAAGGCTGGAACTCTTCATCGTATTTTTGAGCGTAAAGTGCTGCATTATCACAGATTTGGGATTTCAACAGCTCCAACAGACCAGCCTCCTCCTCATCCTACAGGAAACTCAGTTTAGTTTGTTGATCTTGGTTATTTGAACTGAAGGATACAGAATCAGATCTGTGAGCACCTCTGTCTTAGAATACTACAATATGAGAATAAACTTACATCTGTTTGCAACAACTTGTTATCCAAAGTCAATAAGTTATGAAAATTTGTCATCCAAGTCTCCATGTTATCCTCAAAGAACTCTGGGAGATCCTGAAGAGATAGGAAAGAGATGTGAAGTGGAAAACCGGCACAGAAGTGCAAACGGAAGCAAGAGCAGCTGTAATTCAAGACTCACCTGGAAGTTAAGGCTGTAGAAGAGTTTTGAAATAAGCGTTAGGGAAGAGAAGAGCACTTTTAGGGCGTTGACATCTGTTGCATGAGTTTGACACAAATCAATCGTAGCCTAAAAGTGAAACAAACAAGTGAACACTTCATTTCACATACATGAGCAAAAGCAAGTGATTACTAATATCCACTTATGATACAATAAAAATGGAGAACTCATTGGCTTTACCTTGAAAAGTTCAGTGAGAGGTTGTGCAAAAGTGTCCAGTACCAGCTTGATCTCTGACCATAGCTCATTAGACTTAAACTCATGGCGATATCTAAAAAACAGAGACAACACATAACATAAAGTAAAGATGCATTGAACTCTTGCAAGGGTCAGGGACAGAATTTCATTCAAAAATTCATTCTGTGATCAAATATTATCAGCTTGTTAACACGCTCCACAGTGCCACCCAGTGCATGTAGGTATAACTGCTTAGGATTTATAGATGCCCTGCATTTATGAGGAGGTATAACTGCAGCCTGGAGATCTCCAAACAGGGGCAGGAACTCAAAAATGGGGTGGGAGTTCCAAAATATGGCGTGGCTTCCTCCCATTGTCACTTTTTCTTCTCCCAATCAACTTCAGGGCAAACTCCTCCCCACAGATGATTCTAAAGTGTTAACTTCCTACATTATGCTAACCCCTTAACCTACCCGAACATTAACTAGTGAATTTAGCGGCATGGCAAGATTGGCGCTGAATAGCGAGGTAAAGAAAGTTAACTGTAGTTCAGGAGATGAACAGTTAGTAAGATTATGCGATATATCAATTTGCTCTCCGTAACTCCCCAACTGGACCTTACCATACAATGGCACCTTTTTAGCTACACCCAGCCTCACTAACCCCTCCTACTCTGCCAATTTCAAGCACCGGGAGACCCCAGTTGCCCAAAACAAAGCGAAAGAGTACAATCTTTCCCCTGCGCTGAGATGGTTTGCGAAATAGGTTTAAATAGGTTCAAACTCCGGTCTGAACAACACTAATAATGTTTTATTTTCAAATGAAGGTCACTAACAATTGGCTTTAGTCAGCCAATGGTGAAAGTCTTTGTGCGAAAAAACACCGCCCCATTTTTGAGGTAGTTCCCGCCCTGTTTTGGAGATCTCCAGTCTGGAGTTATACCCACTCGGCATTTATGGCCGACAAATCAACACATTTGAATACTATTCAAATAGTCTTTTTACTGTTCGAATAATAATTACAGACAGAATATTCCAGTGTTCAACTATTCTTGCATACCTCTGGTGTTTATTCCAATAGTAACAAGTACCTTTTAAATAAGGAGTGTGCTGTGCGAAGGACTCCGTTGATGATGTGGAAGTCCCCGCTCTGAAAACGAGTCACCATCTCGGTCAGGAGATCTGGCCATTTCTGAGGGAAATCCTCTCGCCCAATGATGCTGATTGCATCACTCAGCTGAAGAGGGAAAAAAAGAATTGCTTATTATTTTAACAATGTTTGAACTAAGTTTGACTAACAGTGTTCGCTGTTGTGAAAATTTATTTTATTCGATTCAAAGAGAGACAGACCCACTGATGTAGGCTACAGCAGTATAGTTTATTACAAACCCAGTAACAGCACTCATAGCAACTGTAAAAGTACACGGGTTTCCAACGGTTTCCATTCATTTATCTGAAATTCGTACCTGTTTTTGTATTTGCTCTGGGCTGGTTAGCATCAAATTAACAATGTTGGCTTTGATAGCAGTCCGGTCAGGATCAGAGATTTTGTTGGGTTCATCCTCAATCTATTAAAGACAAAGTACAGATTAAATGCCACCTATCCCACACCAGACTGCTGTAACAGTATTTAACAGGACACTCACTATGCGCCAGTTCCTCTTGATGTAGTTCTTGAAGGTGACGGCCGCACACACACGAATGACCTCGTCTTGGGACTTCTCTAGTACTGTGAGCAGTAAGATGGGGTAGTTCTGGTTTCCCTCCACTGACTCCAGAAATTTCTCAGCTAAAGATGGAGAGGGTGAGAACACAAAACCAGTGATGTACAGTGAAGACTAAACACTTATTTTACACTGCTATTTTTCTGTAGTATTGAGGTACAGTAGTTAAAATAATTCACTGTTTATTTAAATCAAATCTCTATTGTATGTGAAATTTATTTTATGTTTGCTCCAATAGTGAACCAACTTTAATATTATGGCAGTATTGGACAAACTGATTTAGAAATTGGAATCAACAATTGTCTGAAAAGAAATATGAATTACAATGAACAATGTTTTTGTCCAAACAAGCACACACTTGGACTAAAAGCCTTGAGGGAATACAGAATAATAAAGGGAACAAAAAATACTTTAGACCTTTGTAATGGTTTATAATACCCCCTGCATGTCAATAGGTCATCCTACAGTTTCTTGTTTTTAGGGGCCAAGCCCTGATTTTTGATTACTTCCATTTTACAGTGAAATAGTAGCAATGTGTTCAATGTTTGTCCAAATTATGTGCGCTACCCAAATAATGACTAAAAGCAAGTCTCTGAGAAGGGGTTTCTCAAGCCAGGTGGCACATTAGAAAAATAATTAATGACCGATTCATTTAACTCAGATTGCACATCTTTAAAGTTTTTAAAATCACATTACATTTAAGGGCACTTGTTTCTTAAATACAAAGTGACATTTAAAAGAACTTGTATGCCAATTCATGAACACGCCATCTTTGTAGACCATACCTGCATGGCTCCAGCAGTTTCTCTAGCTTTGCCAACTTCTCACATTCAGCATTTGTTGGGAGGGCCAGATTGTGCTTCCGCTGAGGCCACTTTCACACTGCACGCGTCAGCAGGGCGTAAGCGGAGCAGGAGCAGCGTGCACCGACTGTGCTTTCACACTGGCAGCGTTTGTCGAGCGCAGCTGAACCACAGCTTGTACTGCAGTAGGCTATAGGCAAGCATCTTATTCCTGTACAGTTCAGCTGCTCTGAATACACACCGATTCCTGACGCGTGCAGTGTGAAACCGGTGTAAGTCGTCATAGCTTGCGTAGTATAGACCCAGCTCCCAACTTTGTGAATAGATTAACGGCTAATATATTATATATATATATAAAAAAATTTATTTTATTATTATTTTTTTTTTAATCGCCTGGTAAGAGTCTCACGTTAATGCCAATAACGGCCAACCACAACTTAAAATACACGGTCATAAAACACTTAAAGAATTGTCAGCCATGTGAAAAGTTGTGCCAGCTGTGCCAATATGGGGAAAAAGTCATTATTATTGAGGCCTGCAGGCTTTACGTTCTCTTTCACAAATCTAAAGAAAATGCAGTATCTTTTTGAATACCCTCAAATGTGATTGTTACCTGGCCGCCTCACAGCTGGGTCAGGGCTTAGTGTTTTCTGCAGATACTCAGTGAGGGTTTGGAGATTTCCGTCATTGAGCTCCATGATTGCTGCAGAAATAAAATAGTATCCACCATGAGGACTGATAAAGTGAAATGATTTGTAAAAACTCAACACCCACACACGTTATATTTAAATATAAAAGCAGAACATCTGTGACCAAAAAAAAAAAACACTGAGGAGAAAATACAAATGCTTATTGTTTTGAGATATAGCCCCTATATAAAGATACCCGCGTCTACAGTATATTTTACTTTAAACTGAACATTATTTTTCTGCGCATCCACTTGTTAATAGCAAAAACGGCTGATAACTTGCATGTTTATGATCTTGGTAACGTTAAACGGTAGCACACAAGCTTAGCCTGCTCTGACTCAAGCGGCCTGACAAGTAACACAATCACGTTTATGAACAAACACTAAATTATGCTCATTGTGGTAGACGAATGGTTTATGGTCTAGACTGTGTCTGTCTGATTGTTTACGATAGAGTTTACTGACAGAAACTCAGGCCATGTTTCACGTGCTAAAGCTGTTAGCATGCTGAGAAGAATTGCTAGTCATCCAATAGTCAAAATAAAAAGCGCCTCAGAATTAAATATCCCCAGTGTACTAATGCGATGGACACTGAAGAAACCGCCAAACTAGGTTTATTTAGTGAAAGTAAGGTGGAGAGTACTCCGTTATGTAGTTGATGTTAGTCCACGAGCTAACAGTTAACGTAACAGTTAACTCTCGAGCTCACTCTTATCACCGCGCGCTGCGTGCGTAAGCATTCAAACAAGATAATTCACTAATCCCATAGTTTACCAGAAGCGAATACAGAGCAGATTTATTGACGATGACAAAACAAAGGACTAAAAAGGGTCTTACCGTTAGCTGTATGTTGAAGTGCTGTGCTAATCACCGGCGAGAAGTTTCAAACGTCTCACACAAGTGCGCGGTCACGACTGGGCGCATGCGCGCTAATGAGACACAGAAAGCAGCGCACATGGGGCGCACACATGTGTATGTATGTGTACGTATTTATCTCGTACCGCCCCCTCGTGTATGTTGCGGGGAATTACAGCAGCATTAAGAGCCTTTTAGAACTTTTTAACTGTAAAGGACAGGGTAAATTTAACTTTTTCTTTTCTCTTGGGAAATATGTAGCTAACTATCTTCCGTAGCCTCTGCATGACATTACTAAATTAACAAATATGCTGTTTAGGCAAAAAACAAAAAATGTACTGTAGCCTACACAATTCTTTAAAAGTTTTCATCCCTAGTTCTTAATTGAAGGTTTTTTCCTTCTGGGCAGTGTTACCAAGTTGCCAACTTTTTTATTTATTTATTTTTACACTTCAGACTACCGTAGCAATTTTTTCAAAAGCCCTTTATCAACAAATTTAGCAATGAAAAAAAGGTATTACTTTTGATGATAAGAAAGTGATAAGTGATAAGAGAGTGATAAGAAAATGGTGCACACTTTCCATCCAAATAACACAAAAAGAGAGGGAAAAAAAGATGTCTAGCTGCTTTTCTTTGCTTTTATTTTCAATTCAATAATAATAATAGAAAAAGAAAAAAAGTATGTAGAGACAAACTTTAAGTAGGCTTGAGAAAAGCGGAGCTGAAAGTTTAAAAGGTTTGAAAAGTTTAAGTTTGATGTTTTCAGTCTGAAATACTTAGAAATAGTCAGATTATAGATAGATAGTAGTAGCAAGTTACTAGCATGATTAGCAAGTTACTAGCATTTTTTTCTTTTTTTTCCTTTTTTTTATTCAAGAAAAAGATTGAACAATACACACATAATAATAAGTAAATTCTAATATAGAAAATATTCAGGCTACCTTACAATAAAAAAGAAATCTAAATGAAAATAAATAAAAAAATAAATAATTAAGTCACATAAACATAAAATAAACAAAAACCATTGAAACAACTAAACAATAGTTAACATTTTCTTCCTTTTTCCTTAGGACACATTCAACAGTTGCAGCGGGGGAACTATATCAAAAAATTATTTCTTCATGAAGTCTAACAATATGACATTCTTTTTATTATTAATTTGCATTAGAGACTTTTTCAAAACCTCTATTTCTGATAAAAATAAATCACACTTTGGTATGCATTTCATAAAATGTTTTGTTTGTGAATATAATATTTACCTTGTAAAATGTAAAAGTTAACAACATACTCAATCATTTTACTTTTGTGTGTATAAGCACAAATCACATCTTTTAAAGAAAGCATATAATTGACATTTCTTCGCAGAAATAGACAGGCACGCAAAATCTAAGAGACAAATCCCAATCATAAAACAAATGACACAAATCTTCCTCATGTGCATTACAGAAACTACAAGTATTGTCACTGTCCATGAATTTACAAAGAGCTAATTTACATGGGTAAATCTTGTAAAGTATTTTGAAATGCACCTCTTTAACTTTATTCAAAATACAAAATTTATAGGGATTTGACCAGGTCGTTTTCCAATTAATATCAGACATTTTTGCATTCCAAAATAATATTTTATGTTTTGATTGCAAGATTAGTCTAATATTTTTATTATTAAAAGATGAAGAATGTATTGCAATACCATTAACTTTTAATTCTGGAAATATTCTTTCATTGCTTCCATAAAAAAGATGATTATTTATTAGTTATCAGCCCATTTGGAATAGCTTAAACCACTTGTTTAAATTTTTAAAGGGGATAGGAAAATTGTAAACTTGCATAAAGTCTTCATAAGACAAAATATTTCCATTCTCATAAAACACATCCATAACAAAATAAATATTCCTTTCAAACTGTCACGCCACGGGACTGCACTGGGATCAGTATATTCAACTTCACATGCTCTTAATCACGTCCGCACAATCAGCTGATCCAAGATCAGCCATTTGCAACCTTTTTCAATCACCTGACTACTGATTGCCGACACCTGAAGCTCCTCTGATCAGCATGCTTTTTAAGCTCACCTCGCCAGTCTCTCGGTGGCGGTGATCAAAGTAACAATACCCTTTACTTACCTTTAAGCCTCATTTGTTGTGGCTTTCTGCTACTGACCTTCTCTTAAGTTCAGGTTTCATGCTGCATTGGCTGTTTGGAGTTTCGGCAATCTCTGGACGGATCTTTCACAGAGATTTCTCAAGGAAGCTTTTAGATCAGCCACCACGCTACTCACCTGCACTGGAGCTCAGCGATCTCACAGCAAACCTACAGCACGGAATTAACATGAGAACTGATTCATATTTACCTGTGTATTCACCTGCTATACTCACCTGTCTTCCCAGGACGCAGCACACAGATCCTGTCTCAGCTCTACTCCACCTGTAAGGGAAAAGACGATCAAGATACAGGACTAATTCCACAAAGTGTGTTTCGCTATTACCTCAGATAAGGAGTTCCAGATCCAAGGGAATTCACAAAGGATCCAGAGATATTGCTGTGAAGATTGCTCAATTATTCCCAACCTTCATCTCTACTGCCCAGTTTATCAAAGACTGCCTTATATATTATCTATATTCTTAATAAACTATTCAAACTTGCCTCCGTTGTTCATCTGCTTTCCACTGAGCAATACACAAACCATCTATGCACAAATAATGATTTAGGCTATTCCTAGATGTGATGAGACAATTGTTCCATAAAAGCATTTTATGTGGAGAAAAGTTATGATGAAAACAAATTTTCCAAGCCATTAGTACCTGCTGGTGAAATTTAGATAATTTAACTGGTAACTTCCCTGGAAGAAAGTTACATCTCAAAAGAAAGGACAACCCTCCTTCCAAGTTTTTGAAAGATACGTTGTTGAAAAAAAAACACATTGAGTTTTTTAACCAATTAGGTTTAAAAGTATTATTAGAGTCAAAAAAATCAATCATCTCTAATCCACCTTCTACTCTTTTGCCTGACATAATGTCTTTTTGGTAACGTATATTCCCAGATATTTAACAAAGATATTTAACTTTTACTGGTATATTTTCAACTGATAAGTCTATAGAGTTGTGTATGAATAGAATTTCACATTTACGAAGATTAAGCTTTAAACCAGAAGATTTCGTAAAATTGGAAATACAATCCAGAGCTATTTTCACTTGATTTTTATCTTTGAAAAATAACGCAGCGTCATCTGCCAATTGAGAGTTTAATTTCTTTGTCAAATATTTTTAATCCAAAATGTTTTGATCATTTAAAATTTGAATGGAAAGAAGTTCAGCTACTAATAAAAACAGAAAGGGAGAAATCGGGCAACCATGCGGTGGATTGCAAATCTTTTAGATGTTCCCGTGCTCAGAATTATAGAACTATTAATATCCTTGTAAAACATTTCTATAATATTAAATTATTCCCAAACCCCAAAATTTTAAAGAGTGAAGTAAGAAGCCATGTTCGATTGTATCGAAGGCTTTTCAAAAATCTAAAAACAAAATAAGAGCCCCTGATTCTATCTGGTCAGAATAGTCTAAAAGGTCAAAAATAAGACTAATATTGTTTGAGATTCATTAATGATTTGATCTAATCCTAACTTTAATCTTTTAGCATATACTAGTGCAATCAATTTTTAATCTGTGTTTAAGAGAGTGATTGGTCTCCAATTGTCAATTTCCAAGGGATCCTTATCTGGCTTAGGGATCAGAGAGATTAAGCCTTGTTTCATATTAGTCACTAATTCCTTTTTTTTATACAGTAATTGAACATTAAGAAAAGTGGCTCTTCTAAAATGTACCAAAAACGTTGGTAAAATTCAAGTCCTTTTTTCATATGTCGAAGAGCTAACTGCAATTCTTCTCTTTAAAGATTAGAATCACAGTCCTTATTTATCACTGGAATAAAATTTTGAATATTATCAGTAAAGGCTTTGCAGGTATCATAATTAAAGTCAGATTGGTATAATTTTTCATAAAAAGAGCTAACAAATTCTGAAATTAATTTAGGATATTCACAAATGGAGTTATTAGATAATGCTGATAATGATTTTCTCTTAAAATCTCTCTTTTCAAGAGCAAAAAGTATGCTGTGTTCCTCTCACCCTTTTCGATCTACTTAGCTCTTGACCGCACAAAAGCTCCATTAACTTTGTTAGTATACAAATCATTAAGCTTTGTTTGTAAAGAATGGAGCTCACTGTCCTGTACTGGGGAGAGAATCTGAAGTTTCCAAAGACTATCAATTTTATTCAACAATTCTGCTTCCATGTGGTCTCTATCCTTTTTTTATTTCCTTACTTCGTTTAATAGCCAATTGTCTGGATTTAAATTTAAAACTCTCCCATTTGGAGACAAAATCTGTGGTCTCTGAATTAAATATATTGGTGGCTAAATCTTCTTATGAAAATTCTGTCTTCCAAAAGAGAGTTATTAAATTTCCAATATCCACGCAGGCTGTTAAAGTTCTGAATAGTCTGCAAAGACATTTCAATTAAGAGATGATGTCTCTTGTAAAAAAAACACTCTTTTAGTGTTGTCTCTTAAGCCCCGCACATTTACAGAAATAATTTTCAGATGATTAAACTCAAATTTCTCCATAAAATATGGATTCCTCCATATATTATGTCTAATATATATCTTTTAGCATCACGTAAGCATTGTAAATATTTATGGTCAGGGAGTACCTGAAAGAGATGGACTGACCTCTCCAACCAGTGCCTCCATTCTTCCAGGGCCAGGAAGGGCGAGGAGTTCTCTATTTCCGATATCATAATTCTTCTCCGATATCATAATACTTGGTGGAGAACTGGGTGGAGGACTGAAGGAACGAGCACTTCTCTGCCTTTAGAAACAGCTGGTGTTCTCAGAGTTTGATGAGTTTCTTTTTGTTCCTGCAGACTGGATAAATAGATCGGAATGGCCTAATACTTCACTTGACAAGTGCCTGTCCAAGTTCCACGAATTACGCAGGTTCCTAGCAACACGTTTCTTGCTCATTAACTATCTGAATGTGGATTCCCACTCAAAATAAAATAGAAGGGCATAATATGACCAGATGACTAAAATTTCTTCTTAAGCTGAAGAGGTACAAAAACAAGTCTTATCAACGAGACACCATCTTGGCTCCCACAAGTTACTAGCATGATTAGCAAGTTACTAGCATGTTTCTAGCATGATTAGCTAGTTACTAGCAGGTGTTAGCATGTTTCTATCGTGACTGTCACTACCTGATCCGTACTGGAAACCAGATTTGTACTGCGCATGTGCAGAAATGCTCCGATCTGGAGTATGATGAAACACTTTATGGCAGTTCCGCATATATATATATAATAACTCTACTCACCACAACTACCGCACCACCAACGGCATCCACATTGGCACCAAACCCCGAAGTCAATGATCCTTCTTCATCCTTCGCTGTAGTATGTCCCGTGGTGCGCCTTCTCTAGTGCGGTGGGGGATTGCAAGGGATTTCTGTTGCAATGTTCTATCACGTTTGCTACCTATCCCAATGTATTTAATACTGAAGGTGCTAAGAATGGATATGTCATCTCTTGTCTATCAGGAACAGCGTTACAATGGGCAGAATCTATATGGAGTCAGTCTGGGCCAGCCGTTAGTTACTCCGCATTTTCATACTTCGCACTTCTTGGAAGTTTTCGGACGGACAGATCACGAGTCTTCTGCAGGCAAAGAGCTATATAATTTTCACCAAAATAAACTAATTGTGCATGATTACTCTGTTAGTTTTTGAACCCTAGCTGCTGCAAGTGGATGGAACGAGAGAGCTCTGGTAACTTGCTTTCATCAGGTTTTAGAGCCCAATCTATGATTAATGCTGGCCCCATATGATGATTCTATTGGATCGGAACACTTCATTCAACTGGCACTCCGCTGTTCAGCTCCAGTCACAGCCTATACCCAGCAAACATCGTTTAACCCCTGTCTGCCAGAGTTCCACAACCCTCCAGAACCCATACCTGAGCCCATGCAGGTGGATCAATGTCGACTTACCCCTAAGGAGCGCCAACGACGGATGACAATGGCATTATCTTTATATTATGGACAACTTAATCACATCCTGAAATCTCTGCGGCCGTTCTCTGCGACTGCCCATGCCATTCTCTGCTATGAGTACAATCCTACCTATGCATGAAAAAATAAACCCTTTTACTTCATCCATAACACTTACTGCAAAAGGTGTCTCCATTACAGTGGCAGCCCTCATTGACTCTGGATCTGCAGGGAACTTCATCGCCGGGCACCTCGCACGGCGGTTAGGAATCAGGATGACTCACACCGAGTTAATATATTCAATTCAACCAGTGACCAGGAAACCTTTGTCTGATCGAGACGTTAGACGCCGTGCGGGGCCGGTGCATCTACGTGTGGGTCAGTGCTCCAAGGAGGATATCTGGTTGTTATTACTTCAAGGCAGAATCCCATCCTCTCCTGGGGCTCTGGATAGATCTTGAAGTGGGGTTCGCACTGTTGGCCTGAGTGCTTCCCTAAGTTACCTCTCTGTTCTTCTCGTCCATTACAAGTATGTACTATGTCTATTGAAAGTCCTGTTGAGAAACAATCTGTTGTCATCCCACCAGACTATCAGGATGTTTGCTGCCCATGGGACTGTGCTATCGATCTGGTCCCGGATGCTTCAGTGCCCAAAGGAAGGATTTACCTGCTGTCAATTCCAGAAACTCAGGCAATGGAGGAGTATATAAAAGAGGCACTTCAACATGGTAACATCCGCCCATCAACTTCCCCTGCTGGTTCCAGCTTCTTTTTCGTGGCAAAGAAGGATGGTGGACTCCATCCTTGCATCGACTATAGAGCACTAAACAAGGTAACCGTACCTTTTAAATACCCTCTGTTAAGGGATGCAAAGATATTCATATATGTAGTGCCTACAACTTGGTATGGATTCGTCCTGGAGACGAATGGAAGACGGCATTCATCACTTTAACTGGGCACTACAAATACTTGGCGATGCCGTATGGATTAGCAAACGCACTGACTATTTTCCAAGAATTTATCCACAAGATCGTTCGTGAGTACCGGCACAAATAACTTGTCATTTATATCGATGACATTCCGATCTATTTATCCAGTCTGCAGGAACAAAAAGAAACTCATCAAACTCTGAGAACACCAGCTGTTTCTAAAGGCAGAGAAGTGCTCGTTCCTTCAGTCCTCCACCCAGTTCTCCACCAAGTATTATGATATCGGAGAAGAATTATGATATCGGAAATAGAGAACTCCTCGCCCTTCCTGGCCCTGGAAGAATGGAGGCACTGGTTGGAGAGGTCAGTCCATCTCTTTCAGGTACTCCCTGACCATAAATATTTACAATGCTTACGTGATGCTAAAAGACTCAATCCTTGACAAGCTCGATGGGCTCTCTTTTTTTTTTACTAGATTCCAGTTTTCTATTTCCTATCGACCTGGACCCAAGAATGTGAGAGAGGATGCTCTCTCCTGACTTCACTCACACAAGGAGGAACCGGAGAGTGTAGAGCCCATCCTCCCTTAGCAAATGTCTATGAGTCCAATCCACTTATCTCACATATACCGGGCATCTAAATGCGGAAGCGGACTTCCTGTCAAGACAGGGGCCAAGGACTGGAGCAGATATGGTGAGTTTTTTTACTAGGCTAAGGTGGACCTCTTTGGGTCTCGTGAGAACGCGCAATGTCCCCACTGGGACTGGATGCGATGGTGCAGACATGGCCGAGGTTTACTCTGTACGCCTTTCCCCCAATTGCTCTGCTCCCAGGAGTTCTGGAGAATGTGCGCTAAGATGAAGTTGTAGCGCCGTTCTGGCCGGGCCGAGTATGGTTCTCGGACCTGACGTCCCTCCAAGATGGCTTCCCGTGGGAGATTCCAGTCAGGAGGGACCTCCTCTCACAGGCACCATCGTGCACCCTCGCCCGGAGTTGTGGAAGCTGTGGGTGTGGCCTCTGAGGGGGCACAGCTCGTAGCTTCTGGTCTCTCAACCGAGGTTGTTAAAACCATCCTCCAGTTCAGAGCTCCATCCACAAGGAAACTGTATGCCCTGAAGTGGAAACTTTTCACGCCAGCAGGATCATTTTAACAAATAATCTTTAATACTGCTTTTCTTTGCAACATTCAGTGTGTTAAGAATCTGTTCTAATTTGGATATCGATCACCAATCCTGTGTATATGCAAATTAGCATGCTTAGGAAGAAAGAACCATAAAAAGTTCCCTCCAAAGCATCAACACACCATTGGCCGGCGACCCACAAGAGGTGTGACCTCAACAGGTTTCAAAAGCCCCACAGCAGGAACTTTCATTTTCTTTCTACTTTCCTGGATGCTGGAACACCACATGCTGGTCTCCTGACCAAAGCCCCCAGGGCCGCTGCAGCGCAGTCTGCAGTCTTGTGAGACACTGAGATGAGGACTTAACTCCAGGCAACACCTAAGTTTTACACTAGGCCTAAGCCTTGTCTTTTCATGTAACTCTATCTCCCAGCTCCTCTTTCATCTACCAATCACGAGAGTCAGGACATTTTTTGGAATTCATCGTTCTTCAAACCAGGAGGACATGATTGCCAATCCAAAACCTTGTAACTATGCGGATTTGGAGACTGCATCGGACCCTCACCAAAGAGGCAATGCAAGCATCGTACATATAGCTAAACAAAACAGAGGTTTAGTATTAGTTATGGAACTGATGGTTTTACAGGTGGTCAACTGACTCTCTTTTCATAACTTCAATTTTAGTTTTTCCTAATGGCTTACGCTTAAGCCTTCCTTGCAAATTCCCTCCTATGTAAATTAATGTAGAGTTAATAAAACTTTTGCACAAATAACATGAGTTTCTGATTCTGCCTTGCAAATTAATGTCCCTTTGCGATTTCGGCCCTTGCTACATGCTTTAATGCATCGATACTGTAAGAAGGTATTTTTCTGTGGCCAAGAAAATATTCCTTCTTAAAGCATATATGAAATTACACTATGTGTTCGCTGAATTAACAGATTAGTTGATGGTAATTCTGCTACAGTTACTACTTACAGCTAATATAAATGCAATTAATCATAATTAATAGTTATTATTTATATACATTTCCCTTAATAAGCTAAAATATGTTACAATAGTCCGCAACCTTCAGCAACAAACCTTCCTTTAGCAACTTTCTCTGATAGTTAGTTGGCAACATTGATCAGTGAGTGTTTGAATCTTCTGTAATAAATGCATATGAGTCCCTCAGTTGCCCACTGTCTGAACAGATGACAAATGCTGGAAAAACAAAGAAATTGTGGGAGTTTAATTGTTCTTGACAAACAAGGGACTCATGAACAACTATCATTAAAACAAAAACAAAACACAGCCGTGGATCATTCAGGTAACAACACAGTATTAAGAATCAAGGGAACGCAAACTTTTGAATGGGATAATGTTTTATAAATGTAACTGTTATATTATCTTGTGGACTAGCCTATCTGTTGTGTGAAATATCTTCAAGCCAGAGCTAAATAAACAATAAGTAGTATTTTGGTCAAATATTTAACATTTTAAAGATTCTGACATTTTTACCTCAATGACAATTAAAATAATAATTATAATAAACAATTTATTCATTTAATTACATAAAAAATTGAATACTTTTGTTGTCTTTTGTGCTGCTTTGTGAATTTTTCCGAAAAGTCGATGCTGTATTAATGACGATTTGATGTAAAGCAAGATCATGTGAATAATACCACAGTGAAGAAAACTATTAATAATCTCAGAAACAAACTTCATTTTCTTGTAGATATGTAATGCTCAGACACGGGACTCTTGAGTCATGATAGAGTCAACACTAGGGATGGGAACTGATAAGATTTTTACGATTCCAATTCCATTTTCGATTCTGCTTAACGATTCGATTCTTTATCGATTCCCTTATCGAT
>JAUMHR010000008.1:887778-906324 GCA_032361145.1 Enteromius fasciolatus | reverse complement strand
TTTTAACGGTCGAGTAGTACGTTCGGTTTTAAATGTAGTACCTACTTAAGCAGTATGCGATTTCGGACGCAGCATCAAACTCTGCCAGAGGGCACTCCTCAACTGTCATCCAGACTTCAACTCCCATCAGCCACTGCTCTCTCTCACCATCATCTGGACTCACACGGACTCAGTTTCCCACAATACATCACTCTCTCACACCTGTCAGCAATCAGTCTCTCAGCTGCAGTTCATTCTCCACTGCCTCACTCATCTTCACCTCGTGTATAAATACCACAGTCACACTTGATTTGCTCCGGCATCATTTCTGAGCGTTTTCATTGTCTATTGTCTGTCTGTGTATTACCTTGGACTGTTTGTATTACCTGTTTACGATTTTTTGCCACCTGCCTTGACCTTTCTGCCTGGATTTTGATCTGATTTGGTCTTATCTCTATTGCTCTGTTTGCCTGTGTATCTGATCCTGCCTGTTAAACCTGAATAAAACTGCATTCAAACACTCTCGCCACAGTCATGACACACACACACACACACACTCAACTACACTGCTGTTCAGAATTTGAGTAATCAGTAAGAATCAGTATAATGTTTAATGAAGTCTCTTCTGTTAATCAAGGCTGCACTTATTTGATAAAAATATTTGTAATATCATATAATATAATAGAAAAAAAATTTAAGCATTACCGTTGTTAATTGCAATAGCCAATGCTAATAATAAGTATCAAATCAGCATATTAGAGTGATTTCTGAAAGATCATGTGACACTGAAGACTGGAGACATTCATCTTTAATCGCCAGTCAATTTACCAGTCACCAGTATTAAATACACATGTGAGATTCAGAGATATCATTCTAAATCATAAACTCCACACACTTAAACAGTGATTTACACACTCACTATAACACACACACACACATATGAATCCAGATTCACTCAGTCTGGGGTGTGACCATGGAAACTGGGCCCCAAGAGCCGTTTCTATAGCACCTGAATGGCTTTGGAGGTGCCCTAAGGGAAGAGTACAGCCTCTCTCTATCTTACTTACCCTCACAAGAGACACATCACCTGCACTTTACACACACACACACACCTAACTGCTTTTCATTCCAGCCCAGGGGACGCCAGGGGCCCCAGAGTGATAAACTAGCAGTTACAGGATCCAAACACACACACAGAGCTATACACCAACATACACATGTCTGCCAAACTTTAACGCAATAAACCAGATGAAGTGTGTAAGAGACTCCATCCATCCATCCGTCTGTGTGATTCGATCAGAGCATCAGGAAATCAGTGCTTCACTCGCACTCCGGCAGTCCGTCAGTTCGTCAGAGATTCATTGAGTCTGAACGCGGCAGTGAAAGTGTCAGTGTGGATGAGTGTCTCACCTCCAGTAAACCAGCACGGCCAGCAGTAGAATGAGGCAGAGGAAGGTGAGCGCCGACACCACCACCAGAGGAATGATCCACTCCATCCGTGCTGAAGCAGGCACTGGGTACATGCTGGAGACTATGGTACGCTCTGAAACACACACACACACACACACATTACTAACAACACACCGAACAAATAGCAAACAGAGGCTGTGTTTCAAAACCTATTTAGCCAACAATTACTATTGTTATTATCATCATCAGTAATAATACACTTGCAATAATTTCATTAAATTACATGATTTAGTTAGTCCTGATATAATATTAAATTTAATTAGATTGAATTTAAACATTTATCCTACCCAGAATACATCAAAATAATGCTTATAAAACATTCAAAACAAATGCAAAATAACAATATCAACGTTAAATATATTCATTTATTACCTATTATTATTAATGACACTTATTATGACTAATAATAATAATAACTTGTTATAATTTAATAATAACGTACATGACTAATTTATTCAAAACAGTTATTTAGATTGCTAAAAGGCAATAAACATTTGTTTAAATCAAAATTCAAAATAATGTTAAAAAACATTAATTATAACAATATCAACATGAATTATTAACTATTATTATTATTATTATTATTAATTTTTATTAGTAGTAACAACAACATTTATTATTATATACATTTTTAAATAAATGTATAAAAAACATTATTAAAACAATTAAAATATAACAATTTAGATTGTTTTACACAATATTTACTTAATATTTAAAATGCAAAAATATATTACTTAACAATATCAATAAAAATAAATGAATAACAAAAAAAATAAAATAAACATTGTTTCAAAATAAATGAATTTTATGTAAAGCATGAATTACAACAATATCAACATAATAATAATACTAATAATACAAATACAGCTGCAGTATTTTAAGAATAAAATTACATGAAATTACTGAAAATATAACAATATTTAATTAGATCCATTTTATACAAAATGTACTCATCATTCAAAATAAAAATGCAAATGAATGATGAATCAAAATAAATACGTATTTTGCCAAGTGAACTTGTTTTGTTGGCCCAGGAACATTCCAGTGATAGGTTGTTCTGATCAGTTCAGAGAGAACTGGCCAGTCCTAAGCTGAACTCCTTCCCTAAAACTTGACTGGTTGATAGGAATGCTGTTCCAGGACTAACAAGGATGTTGATTCAGGAACATGTCCCACTTGGCAAGATCACGGTCCCCCTTCCAGTCTACAGCTAACACACACACACACGCACGCAGACATACCCAACAGTCTCAAACCGTCATCAGAAACCACAGACTCAGATCCCGAACATACGAAAAGAGAGATCAGTAACCTGCAGCCCCCCTCGGGTGGTCCAGGACATCATGCTGCTAACTAATCCATGCTGCTACAGCCTCAGCACGGTCAGACACAGACCTGCAGTCACGCGAGGACTCACACACACACACACACACACACTGTAGGAACATAACTCTAGTGCCATGGAGCTAAATATGGAGTTTCTCTGTTTCTTTCTTGTTTTTTTTTTAAACTCCCTGCAGCTGAAAATGTTTTCTGCTCTCATCCTCTCTGGACCGGAAAACTAGGCCAACCCTCTGCCTTCGAAACAAATAGAGGGGACGGAAAGCAGGATGAGGCAGAGGGAGAGACAAAGAGAAACGAATAGGAAATAAAGCATAAATAAACGAGAGTGAAACTAAGCCATCATTGAGCAGGGGATGCCAACAAGAACACCAAATGCAAGAACTCAATGTTTATTGAGAAGAAAATGAATGAAACATTTCCTGGTGAAAAGATGAGCGCTGCTGCACATGCAGAACCTGCCAAGACAATGCTAGGGTGGTGTGGAAAGTTGCTATGCAGTTGCTAGGGGGCTATGAAAGGCTGGGCAAAGACAAAAGAGTTCACTATACTATTATGGTCTTTGGATATGATAGGTTTCTAATTACAAGTAAAAATGTCATGCGGTGTAACCATCAAGTAAAAAAAAATGACATCAATTTCTAACATGTACTCATCCAAATAATTATTTATGTATATATATATAGTTTTTGAGAGTTGCACCACATGACATTTTAAAACTGAACTAACATTGACTTAAAGAGATCAAATGATCTATCTGAGATGGGTGTGCGTGTTTCTGTATTTTGGTCATACTACATGACACCACATTGTTTTTCACACCATTATAATATCAGGACAGTTGTAGCACCCTGACATTTTTCACTTTATTGAATAAAATGAATGAATCCGAATGCCTGACTGCCATTTGTAATCTATTTTACATTTTTTTTAATACTTTTAGACCAAAAATATGTCGTTGCTTTTCAGAGGTTTTTCTCAACTAGAGGGAATCAGCAAAGCTTTTCATTTAAAAAGATGAACAAGCATTAAAATAAGCACCAGTTACACCACCCATCAAAGGTTTTTTGGTTTGTTTGAAAAACTAATACAACTCTATTATATAGTACTATTATAGTTTTTATTAATAATTTGAATATTAAATATTTTTATTTGTAAATTTTCTATTTTCAATGGAAATTTAAATGTACTATTTAGCGTTTTTGTCATTTTAAAATTTTAAAACACAAATTAAATGAATGAATAGATAAATGAATTAATAAATAATTATTAACACATTCGTTAATAAAATAAAATACAATAAAACAATCGAGAAATTCTTTTTTTAATTTAATTTTGTTTGTGTTTTACTTTTAGTTATAGTTTTTTCATGACCATTTTAATATGTTTTATTTATATATATTTGGTTCAAGGTTTTCTGCTTTTAAATATTTGAATGGAGAAAATATGAGTATATTTAAGTATTAATTTTTAACAATTCATATACATTAAATCATGAACAACTGGAAAAGTTATTTTGACCTTAGTGAACCCTGGATTTATTATAAAAAAATAAAGAAAGTAATAAGGCTAGAAAAAAGTCTTGTTTCTAACCTGTGAGTATTGAGAACGGAGGCACGTGTTTGCGGTCTTCTCTGCTGGGTTTGCTGGTGTAAGCCGTGTCGTCCGGGGTCTCTATCACTGCTGTCACATTATCATCACCCACTGGATCTCTGGTTGGCAGGACTTGTGTTTCCTCTTCCTGTATTGTGTGTGTGTGTTTCTCCTGGACACTAGATGGCGCTGTGGAGTTTTCTCCTTTCTCTTTCGCTGTGGAATCGGGCGCTTCTGCGGGTGGATCTTTCGTCACGGAGCTGTTCGTCTGCTTTTCAACATCGTCTGGAACTCGGGCATCTTTACTCTCTGCGCCTTTCTCCTCGTCCTCTTCCTCTTCTTCTTCTCCATTTTTTTCTCCATCCTCGTCCTCACCCTTCCCTCCCTTATCTCCTCCATCGTCCGATCCGTCGTTCTCTGCAGCTGCGGTGGCATCTGCGTCAGAGGCCGGTGAGGAAGGCGCTTCTGTGGTGGTCACCAGGGGTTTGGCCGGGGTCTGGCGGCTGGAGGGCGGAGGCCTGGTGGGCCAGACGGAGCTGGGGAAGGAAGAGATGACCCCACCACTGAAACCCAAACCTGCCAGGAGGGTGCTGGTTACCACAGATGCCACCGTCGCTTGGCTGCCGCTGGAGGAGGGGCCGATGCCGGTGGCCATCGAAACGAAGGAGAACGGAAGACCTGAGGAAGTCCAGGTGGAGGAGCCGGAGCTGATGGGTGCCATGTCTGCCGAGGACGCTGGGGATACAGTTGGCTAGAGACAGGAAGAAATGACATTTTATTGACATCTACATTGACATGTGCACATCATGTCAATAAAACAGACCTGATATAATCCAGGTTAAGACCAACAAGAATAACAGGCCATTTCTGAGGAATCGTTTTCATTTATAACTATAGATTTGCATTGATTTCTACTCATTTTATGCATGTAATCCTTCTAAAATAAATATCAGATAAAAAACAATGTAATTATTGTACACATATACATTTTTAATAGTGCTGTCAAATGCAATTAATCACATCCAAAATAAACGTTTTTGTACATAATATATACATGTACGCTATATTTATATGTTTATATGTATATTTATTACGTGTGTAAACGTTCATAAAACCATTATTTGTAATACAAATATTTATATTACTTTACAAGCAATAAAAATGGTTAAAAACAAAAGCTTTTAGTATTTTCATACACACAATAAATAATAACATAAATATATTTTAAAATCTTTATTATTTTTTATTTCTATTAATAATTAATGCACTTTTAATATCATTTATTAAAAACATTATTTGTAATAAAAACATTTACATTATTAGATAAAAAATAAACATTAATAATATACAGGTACATTTTATTTGTTTAATGCCCACTCTAAGAGAGCGTGCTGCCACCTGCTGGACAGATGTGAACTTACCATCCCAGTTTTGACTATTCTTGTTCCCTCAAATATCCTGGTGGTGTTAGCTACAAAGAAGACAAACACGAATGAGACGGAGCACTTTTAAAAGCACTACCTAAACTAGCATTCATTAAAGCCGTAGCTCTGTACCTCTGAAGAGCATGCTCTGGCTGAAGTCACTGCGCTTGTCGTTTAGACACACGGCCTGGACGCGGAACAGGTACAGCACATCCGGCGACACCGGGGTGATGACGGCCTCCTGAAGCACACACACACAGTGAACATACAATACGTCATGGACAGATACGCCTCTGGACGGTTATCGTCTGAAGCTTCCAGTCAAAACACAAAAGAACGGTAGACACACTTTGAAGCGTGACCTCTCCTGACAGAGGTCTGGAGGATGAAGGTGAACAGCTTGTTCTCTTCTCCTTCACTTGACGGTAACACCTTTCTTCTCAAGTCATTAGCATTGAAAATAGACAGTCTCTATCAGTCTCTCCCTCACATAACATTCATTACCACCTAAAGCACCTCTGAGCTGCTCAGCTGGGACAGAAAGACATTGAGATTCAGCGAGAGAGGATGCAATTTATTTTTAAAGGCTGTTTATATAATGTACACCTTTATCTATAATTTACACAACACTATCAGGACGTTTCTGAGACCACATTACATTTTTGATTAGTCAATGTAAAATCAACTACATCCCTGTAAATGTAGTGTGTAATAAAATTAGAGGACACAGTATTTAATCTGTTTCCTAAGGCGACCATCACTTATTATTTATGACCAGATGAATGATGACATTTTCTCTAAATGAACGCTAATGCTTATTTAGCAAGGATGCGTTAAATTGATCAGAAGTTACAGCAAAGACACTTACAATGTTACAAAAAAAAACAATGCTGTTCTTTTCGAATTCATATTCATCAAATAATACTTTTTTCACTAAAAAATATGAAGCAGCCAAATGTTTAGATGATTATTGATAACTGACAATGAAAACACGAATAAGTGTTTCTTGAGCAGCAAATCAGCGTATTAGAATTAAATATAAAATAAAATAAGAAATAAAATTACATAAAATAAACAATAAACACCTTGCAGACCACAAACTTCTCAACAGAAGTGTATACTTCATCTGAATAATAAAGGATGAGGTAATAAGAAATGTACCACACTGAGTTTGACTGTAAAAAGTGTCTGTGAATGGTAAAACTGTTCACAAATCAGATGTCAGTACTCCAGTAGGTTGGTATACTTACACTGTATCACTTAATGAAATTAAGTTAAATCCATAAAACCTGAATAACCTTCTCTGTATAAATCTGAATTTTGAATGATGAAATGAGCCTTTCAAATACTCATTATTGAAGTAGATTTTTTGAAGCCGATGTGAACGGTGCTCTGCTAAACACCTCATGATGTAGTTGTGGGTGTAAGGTGCTCATGAGCTTATGCTCTCCTGTGTTTTTATGTGGGAGCCTACTTGGCTAAATAAGAAGATTTAATAATTTGGAGCATGCTGCAGAACACTATACGTTTACAGGTAGCTGATGCACACAAAAGATACTGCATATTAAATTAGCCTCTAGTAACACACTTAATTAACAAATCTACTTTGAGGGTCAGATACGGGCACTTTTTAACTACATTTCCTTCATTGTTGTCTCAACGCTCTCCGTCTAAACCCACTCGTGCAGCCTGACTTCATCTCTGAGAAATGAAGATTCAATACAGTTCTAAGTGTATGAGTAATAGCCATTTTCATAACTCACTTCACCTCTCCGGGGGCCGCTGAAAAGTGCCGTGGGCTTGAGGGATTTGTAAATCTTACGCTAAGTAAATGGCGTCAGTTCCTCTCCACTACCAACACCTTTTCTGATTTATGCGAGCTTGACTCTATTTCATTCTGTAGAAGACCCCGACTCAAATATTACTCGGTGGTGTTGGGTTTTCATAAATGAAAAAGAAAAATCTCTATTGATCTGGCAAGCAGTCCCTCTAAAATTGAGCCAGCCGCTAATTTGACCCAGATAGCAGCGTCTTGGGATGAGAGAGGAAATAAAAATGGAAATGAAGTACTTAAAAGAAAGGAAAAAGGGAGGAATTCGGGTAAGGAGGGAATGGGGTGGCTCTGATGGTATCCTGAGATGGGGTGCCATGTCATTTTCAACAACTGCACTCAGGAATGTTTGGGAAGAGGCGACGGTTTCGTCGCCCTTACAACCCCCTATGGACTAGAGAATCGGAAACCTCAGCCTGTTATAAATTTCACACCCCACGGAGTGTGCTCAATGTAAAGTCAAGAGAAATGAGTTTAAAATACATCTCCACCTCTTAAACAGTTTTAGTGCATTAGTATTTTCAAATGGAGGGCCCCAGGTCGGTGTCTACCGCTGCGGCCCCCTGCTGACGACCTAAAATACAGTCTTTATTCACAGTCACACTCACTGCGCTTCTGCAAACATGGATCTGAGGCTGTAGCGGAGGAGAGATTACAGGATATTATCCATGAGCTAGGGGTTTACAGACATGCTAACAACACCCTCACATGCCAGATAGTTTGTTTTCCAAGAACAGGCTGCCACAAATCTGAAAAATCAAACGCTTATTGTTTAAAGACAAGAAAAATGGAGTCTATTTTATGTATCTATATGGATATGAACCAACAAATGCAATTATGTCTCCCAATGAATATTCGGTTTATATATTTCACAACGTTCAGTATAATGCAAAAGTCATTTAATGCTGTATTTAAGGAAATCTATTTAAACGTCTTTGGGGTTTATGGTGAGATATTGTTGTAAAGATGATCAATAAAACACAGAAAGCATACACAACCTCTCACCAATATTATTTCCAGTTGAATATTCAGTTTAACAGAAACACTTTAAAGTAACACACACACACACACACGCACACACTGTATTTCCTGTTGACTAAACGTTTTTCCCCTCAATAAATTCCTAATTTGCTGATTGCTGTTAGAAAGTAAGGTTGTTCTTAACTTTAGGAACTGGTTAGAGTTAAGAAATCTAGAATATGTGACTCTTGATGAATAAATAAGCTTTCCTCTCATGTGTGGTTTGTTAGAATAGGACAATATTTGGCTGAGATGCAACTACGTGAGAATCTGAAATATGAGGGTGCAAAAAAATCTAAATATTGAAATATCATCCTTTATAAACCATTGTTCCAACATTATTACGCATTAGTAAACAGTTTACAATTGCAGCTATAAATGCCTTGTTCTTTAGCATATATATAATGTTTAATAATTGCATTTTCATGCTTTATTAATGATCAGTTTATCATGTTTTAAAATGATTACATTATTTACAAACCAGTTATTTAGGAGTGGTCAGTATTTAATAAGACCATTTAGAAAGTCTAAGTAAATGATTAATAAATGATTTAAATTTACATTAATCTTATTATTTAGACACATGATTATAGTTGTTCAGTGGGTTAATAAATGCTTTATTAACACATGTTCCTGTAATAAATGATGAAGTCAGGTAGTTATAAAGCATTGGGTAGTTGCCAGACGTCTGTTTTTGTGAGCAGATCTAAAGTGAGGACTAGTTATAACTTGTAAAGCATTTATAAAGCAGATGTAAAGAATTTAAACAAACTACACTTGATAAATAATAAATAGTTTTTTGCATCTGGAAATCAATAGTTCTAGCTGACCATTTAAATCTTCTTTCTAATAAATATGCTTATAATAATTCATGAACGAAGCATTTATAGCTGTCTTTATAAACTGCTTATTAATAACTATTAATGTTGAAACAATGGTTTATAAAGGATGAACTGACTATTTACTAATGATTCAGTTATTATAAAGTGTTACCAAAATAATTCTGACCCATACAATGTATTTTTGGCTATTTCTACAAACAAACCGCAGCCACTGGTGGTTCTGGGTCACATATGGTCATGCACAATACAATGTGCATACATTAATATGTACTTTACAAGTACAGCTAATATGCTAAATAATATGCATATTATCAAGCAACTAGTAGTGAAAAGTGCTAACTGTTACCAGTTTAACCAGGAAATGTGTCATTATTTAAATTGGAAATGCTATTTTATTCTGTTTATATAAGAGGAGTAGTGTATGATTTTTGGGAGATATTGTGGTAGAGACAACCAATAAAAACACATAAAGCAAACACAACCCCTGTTTCCCAAATATCCAGCTGAACTTGGAAGTACGTCACATTATAGAACGGAATAATTGTGCGATATTGTGATATTATACGACATTACTCACCAGTTTCTGATCACTCCCCTTGACGTACGTCTCCTCATATGACTCATCGTTTCTGGTCCAGCTGTAGGATATGTGGTAGCTGATGATTGGTGGATCGTAGGTGATCTCCGGACGGGACCATCGAACGACAAGCGCCGTCTTGTTCATGTGCTGGACGTTCATGTTGATTGGGGCACTGCTGCATGCTGCGTGAAAGAGAGAACGAAAGGAAATGTGTGTTTACCTCTTTGCCACAGCTCTAACCTTGAGCTCCATTAGTGCCCTTAGATCCCACAGCCACTAGATGGCTCTGTTAGACCATTGACTAGATCTACTCGGTTTTCACGTGGCCTGAATTGTGTCATGCCCTCTGTAAACACCAGCAGCATCCAAGTTGCTGTTAATCTCTCCAGCAGAAGGTGTTTAATCACCGAGCGTGCCACAGTTTCTGGTGGCTGACAGCGTGCGTAGGGGTGAGCTTCTATTCGCAGAGAAATCTGACAGAAGAAGCCCTAAATTTTCTTTAGTTTTGGTCTTCCTTAAATGCATGCAACACAGACAAACACACACCTCTACACACACACACACAATCACAAAAACACTCCCTCCCACAGCCGCAGGGGAGCCATTACATCCAAAACAATGCTAATTAAACTAATTCTACCATCACTCCTCACGCTGAAGCCTCTATTAGCTCTAATCATGAGAGAAGTAATAGTGACTACAGCCGTAATCATACTGCATAAAGAATACAGTGATGGCTGCTCTGACTTTCACACAGATGGCGTGCATTCATGATTACAGTACACAAACACGACTGTGACCTTTGAGGATGGAAGCTTGTCCTTTAAATAAGACCTCATAGACAGTTCAACAGCCTCCTCCGGTAAGAGTGCATAGGGAAATCACATTCAGAAGCTCATGAACATCCCAATTTGCATACTGTTCAACCTAGACGATATTCAAGAGGCAGGCAGTACGATTACTATTGCCCACAATGGTGAAACTTGAGTTTACATTCTTCTCTTTTCTTCTTTTCAAAAGTCAGAATTGCTGCGGCATCACTTTTTAATGTACGGACCTTAAAGGTAAGCAATAATGAATTGTAAACCTAAATGCTAACAGTGCGTAACAAGTGAGTTTGTCCCAAAACCTGCACAGTGTTTTATTTCTTACCAAAAATATATATACTTGTACACTTTCCCCATCACTGGCAAAATACAGTACTTTTAGCGTAAATAGTAAATTTATATTGGGATGCAGGAACTGCAATAATGACGTTCTCACCAATAGGAATGTTTGGCACCAAAATTTGGTCTGATTTTGCATGTAGTAAAACTGTGAAAAATGGCAGATGTACTGAAAATCTAAATCGTTCTCCGAGAGTAAGTGGTGCTTACAAAAAAACAAAATACTTTAATGTACAGGAAATATATAAAGTCATGATAAATCAAAAACGTCGCAGTGCAGTCTTCACGGTTACATCTCTATTAGTTTGTTTCTGTTGTTGCGATTCCAACACAGTCTCACGACCAATTCGTAAGGATTTTACAAGTTGGCCAATTCGTGCAAATTCGCATGACCTCACTCTGTTTAGGGGCGGGGTTAGGTGTACAAATTCATACGCAACTTGTCAAATATGTAAGTTAGGGTACTAATTAGCCACCTTGTAAAATATGTATAGATTGCTGTGAGATCAGGTTCGCATTTCTTACAGTTCTTTCGACTGTGAAACAACGGGCCAGGCCAGTGTACCAGAGGGCAAAAAATACAATAAATAAAATCACGTCACACACATTATACGCAAACCCTAGTGCATATATAAAAATGGTAGTATACTTTGCGATTTACTAGCAAGGAATTTAACATGTAATGTCCATTTTAAGTGGATATGGGCATTATCCCACAAGACAGAAGTGGTGGTCATAAGCAATTAAAGCTTTTTGACTAAATTTACCAAGGACGATACCTACGAAAAACTGGCAAGAACATTGATCTGACTCATGTACTGTATCATACCTTGTCATTCTTAGCCTCATTCACGTTTTCAATCTCTTTTACACTTTTTTTCATCCCCGTATCTGTGCAGCACATCCCTACTCTCTTGAATACAGTCACAGAGGTTACTGCGCGAAAGTGGAGGTCTCTTATGAGATGCACAGAGAACGTTTAATAAAAAGGCCATCTTTGGCCCTGCGGCTTGTTGACCATGGAGAGTGAGATTAATGGAGGCATGTAGCAGGAAAGGAGAAAAGGTGAGAGCAGAAGTCAAATTAGAGAGAGGGAAAGTGCAAACTCTCCGTTAACCTTGAGCGGCTGTTTCGAAAAAGACCAGTTTAAAGAAACAGTTCACACGAAAAAGAATTTTCCACCGTTGGATAGAAAAAAGATACAGGTTTTGTCCAACAGAAGAGTGAAGTAAACACACTCTAGAATAGGCCTGACTGCGCACACTTTAGCTTGAAAAATTGAATGTTTAGCAAAAAGAAAAGAAAAATTCAATTGATGTGTTTCCCAGCTAGACACACTCACAGGTGTGTTCTGTGTCGAAGTCTGCACTATATTCTGATCAAACTGATTCGGCTGTTTTGCCTACTGCGAGGAGGAGTTCAGCTATGATACAAAGTGTCTTTTGAATTAATCGAAGCTGACAAAAAGTTCAGCTCCAGCCTGCAGGCACCATTGATATGCTTCTGTTTTCAGCTTCTATCGCACTATTACTCCACCCTTTCATCCTTTTTTTCTTTATTCTATCCTTTCTGTTCTCTTTTTATTCTTTGACGACAGCGCACGGCGTCCACAATCAATTTTGCACGGAGCTGAAATTAAACATATAACCAGGGAGCGATAAGAGAAGCGTTTCTCTCTTCGTATTACAGAATTTCAGAACATTTCCAAGCACCCAAATTTATTCTGATTCAGAATGTGCTGGAATTTAAGCAGCTGCAATTTTGGGAATCCAAATCACAGGGAAGTTTTTGGGCCTGCGTTAACAAGCTAGAAAGAGTTTAACAGAAAGTGTGGGTGGTCAGCTCTCGGTGCTTCTTCAGCTACTGGTAGTTTTGGGCCTGAGGACTTTTAATTTGCCAATGAGCAGATACACATTTTTAGATACATGGTTTTCCTCTGAACCAATTCATATAATGCAAGTTAAAGTCATTTCCACAACAAAATGACTGGTATGTCAGTGTGTGGTGGAAATATCAAATATTGTTTTGAATAAATTGGTCAAGATCTTTGTGTTACTAAGGTTATTTTATTAGCTGTTGTAGGATTTTATCTGCCAAAACAACAGGTTGGGCAAAGTGCCGCTTTATGATGTAATGGTGTGGCTAAAGACCACTTCCGCAGATGATGATCAACGCCTGCTTCTACATCACTGCCTGTTTGGCCCCGCCCACCAGCTAAGAGACAGTGCTATGGTGAGTGATGACAGTAATATTGCAACACACAGGTGTGAGTAACCTTTTTTGATTATGTGATTATTATTGCTTCCGTTATTACAGGTCGTTTTATATGTACTGGATATTTATGCAAAATGTTTATGTCAAAAATAAACAAATGTTAGCCAATCACAGCAATCCGCCACATCAAATATGAGCAAAGAAGGCCATGAAAATAAATTCAGCATTGTTATCTTTCATTCACAACATTCATCAAAATCTAAGTTCACTTAATGAAAAGGTTTTGTTTTTTTACTCCAATACATGAAGGCCACAATTATCAGTTGTTGTAAACATGACCACTGAGGGACAGTTAGAACAGTTGTTTATTTCAGTCTCATGCATATTATTATATGAAATTAAAAAAGAGCAAAGAAAAAATGTCATTGCGAAAAGCTTCCAAGGCTCAAATTAACACACATAAAAGCGCCTGCTGAAGAAACACCCACAATCCATTTTTGCTCTCTCTGTAAAGGTAGCTATAAAGAGGGAGGGTGGAATGAGAAAGAAATGAAGGTCTGAGTTAAAACCTGTTGTATTGGTCTCCATCTTCCTCTGGCCATGCGTAAGCATTGCCTCTTTACCCTGATCTACTTTGTTATCTACTGTGTTCGAGGCTCTGTACTTGGACCACGGATCACCAGGCAAGGTTTTATGAACATGTGAGCGAACTGTAAATGAGAGGAGCTACTGCGGTACAATTCCAGTGCCAATCAATATCTGTTAAAGCCTCCTAGATATTATGCTCCACATAGTACAGTGAAGTGTTTTTGTGTACACGGAAGGCAGTGTGTGTGTATTGTTGTTCGCCAATTTGTGTAAATCAGACGGTCTCACGAGACAAACGGCCTTCATGAAGGAATGTAAAAATGACAGTAAGATTGCTTGTTAGTTTGTTAGGGTTAAGTCCCTGTCACATGACCCATGTCAGGGCGCCTGTGCTCCTCTTAACACAAGCGTCACGTGCTGCTGTGATCTCCATGTGAAAAAAGCATTTGAGTTGCTAGGCAGCATGAAAGCGTGAAGTTTACACTGTAAACGGTGACTAATATGTACAGGAGTTTACAGCAGGAAAACAGTCCTGGTGTTTGTGAATGTCATGATATGTGGCAGTGGGATATGTTAGCAGTCAAAAATTCATAAAACAAATATTTGTACATATTCCTAATTTAACTATTAACTAGCTTGGTGTCAGATGAAATGAAACTATGGGCTATCAATAGATTTAACAATTCAACTAGAATAAAAATGTGTAATGTATTAAAGATGTATTAAAGGGCTGGATTTACTAACAGCATTGGTGTTCGTGAACCGTGTTTTGGTGTTGCAATTATACTGTCAAAGGAATAATACAATAATACTGGTTTAGAGGAATTTTGAAGAAAGTTTGTAAGCAGACTTTCTACAATGGAAGTCAATGGTGACCAAAACACCTGGTGACTAGAATTTGTGTCGTTATTTAATGCAATATTTTGCGCTGGTCAATATGGAAATGATCTGGCTGTCTTTAATGTGTCAGTAAATCACACGCTGAATTTTTTCCTCCTATCTGTGCTATTATGGAATATTGTTATTATATCAATAGCCCTTATGAAAGAAATAAAGTAAAAAAAAAAAGTGTAATCATTGGGTTCGTTTTAAAATACAAAATGTACATAAAATAGTTTTTGAGAGAAGTCTCTTATGTTCATCAAGGCTATATTGACATTAATTACACAAAAAAAACAAATAAGTTTACCACCATTATATAAAATCGGATGTCTTTGTATATCTGAATGCTCCAACTATTCCTGTCCAAATATCCTCAACAAGGACCAAAGCAGCTGTCTTATGGACACCAGCAGTTCTGTGGCGTATAGACAGAGGAGAGAAAAACAGCGTGTCCTTGAAAAGCTGCAGTCCTGTGCATTTCATGCGAGTGCAGCTGCCACATGGAGCAGAGAAATGAGCGAGAAAATAGGCAAGTAAAGACAGAGCATCTAATGACACAATAGCAGAGGACGGCACCATATGCCACCTACTCACTCTCATTACACACACGCACGCACACACACTGACACACACGCGTTTGCTCTTGCATTACGAGTAAGCACTAATGAGGGAAATCTGAATCTATTTGAATCTAAATTTGTATCCAAAAAGAGTCCAGAGAGCTTATGAACACAGGTTATGTGATTCACAGCCATGATGCGAAAACATCTGGCTTGATAGAAGCAGCCAGCCAATCGGCTGTCGGGAGAGCCCGCCCACCTTTAGAAGCCTCAGTACCGTATGGGTTGCCCAGGCTGTCAGTCAAGTCAGGCAGCCAAGCGTCTTTGACAGCGGATTTGAAGACCTCTCGGTTGTCCAGACTCTGGAGTGGGCGGAAGTTGTTACGCAGGTATTCCACGGATTTAACATGATCCTGCTGTTCTGTGGTGAAGATGGAGTAGAACGCTTCCAGCTGAGAGAGAGAGAAAGAGAGAGAGAGAGAGTTCAGTATGTTTTTATATCTGTCTCTTATTTTTCAGTAAGCCGTCTCCCAAGATGCCCGGAGTCTCTTTTCCCCTCCTTCCAAACTAGTGACTCAGAGGAATGTTATTTTAGCTCACAGGCTGATCAAAGACTGAAAACATGACCCGCAGTCTGTCTTACTTTCTCCTCTGCTATGCCTCACTAACCTTCTTCCTACATCCCTCTCCTGCTTTCTAGGGACGCTGAGCGTTCAGCAGAACCCATATACTGTCCTCTTTACATTCTAACAAATATGAAGTCATCTGATTGATCACTATAAACTAAGACACAGAGTAAGAATCACAGGCTGTGTGTGTGTGTGTGTGTGTGTGTGAAAGTGTGAGTTTGAAGCTAACCAATAAGAAACAGTGCCTTGAAGGCATAAAAAAGATAAATGGCTAAAACATCTTGCTTTTTAAATGTAATCCATTTAAATACAAACTAAACATGTTTGCTTATTTATTTTGTATGTATGTCTGTACTGTGTATATTTATTATGTATAAAGACACACATACAGTATAACATATATTACATTTTTTATTAGTATTAACATGTACATATACAGCTCTGGGAAAAAATAAGAGACGAAAATAAGAGATTTACTCCTGAAGAGTATTCTAAGCTCTCTAAGCATTTCATGCCAGTCTTTGTTAAATTTCTTATTCTGTTTATTGAGGTACTTGGTGAGCACCTGAATCCAATTGTATTTAACAGGAAAAGTATAATAGCACTGTTTTGCATTGGTGCTGTATTGGTCAGACGAACAGTTTTAAGAATAAAACCCAAAAGAAACAGATTTTTCTGCAGTTTCTATAGCTGTATATATATATATACATATATGTAAAAATATGTATATGACCACTATCCATAAAATTTTAAGTAACGCAGTCACACACACATAATATACACATATAATAAATATTATATATTATAGACTATAATATAATATTTTTGTCATATCACCCATCCTTAATGGAAACCCCCAAGAGCATTGTCAAATTGTACATTCTAGCACCAATACACCACAAAGTCTAATTTCTGACATCATTTCCTGTGCTTTTGGGTCCCACAGCGAGATCCGCTCCATCAATATGGTGCTCTCGAATAATCTCCTAATCACAATCCTCATCTATTAATCCCTCGTATGCCAAAACCATGCTTGTAAACAGCTTATTGGGAGTGGGCACCGACTACAAAAGCATGCATCTTATTGTGTACAATTCTTAGCACAGTAGTAATCCGGCACAGATTTGTGTGTGTGTGTGTGTGTGTTTATGCAATGACTGTGCATCATGGGTAAGAAGGTTAAGTAATCCCTGGTGGGAAATCACAGCAATAGGGCCGTTCTGGGTCACACATCTGTGTGTGTGTATGCGCGTCACTGCTTAAAAGATATGTTGGAGTCTGATGGTTGAGTAATCCCTTATGGCTGACCACAGCAACAGGGCATTCTTGGGGCAAACTGCAAGACGTGTGTGATGTCCACCTATGCTCCAGATGTTGCAAATGCAGCAGACTGGCTGAGCATCGATCGGATCTTAAAGTGCCCCAGAGCTCCGTCTGTCGGTCTCTGTGACCTACTTCCTGCTTTGATGAAGAACAAAGGAGCAAGAAAAATGGGGAGTGAAGGACAACTGTCTTCCTCCATAGGCTCACTTATATCTGCCTCAGCAGTGTTTCCTTTTAAACAAAATCACTCAGAGAAGAAAAGGAACAAAAGAACTTTAAGAGGTGTCAAACGAGAGCAGAAAGCTTCTGTGGGCAGCATTTATGGACTGTGTCTTCCTGTAGAAAGCTCACTGAGCTGTGACCGTTACACGTATCACTTCCTGCAGTTTTGATCCGATGGGCTCAGAACATTTGGATACTGATGGTGACTCACATTCATGACAAAATCTGAGCTATTATTGCACGTTGCTCAGTGATTATACATAATAAGTTGACTACATGTAAAGTCATGTAAATGCCTTCATACCTTGTCAAAAAATGGTTGAAACTTAGACGATTTCTGCCCATTAGCCCTATTTGACTTTGAATGTCAATTGCCTTTTTAACATTATTCTATTCTATTCAATGTGCAAATCAAAGTTTCAACGTCGTTATTTTCAAGTTTTCTCACTTTGTTGCTTTTCTGATTTTCATTCAAACATATTTTCAAGGCATGAAAATATTGGTGGCACACTACAAAAGATGGCATGATATATCATGGTTAGCGAAGATATTGAATACAAGAACGCTAATGAAAGCATGAAAGTTCTTTCATGACAGCTCTCTGAAGATTTTAGCATGATTATAGACATGACAGTCTTAAATGATTTGGTCTTGGTGGAACAGATCTGCTACGTTGCTGATGCAAGTACAGGAATTTGTATGCAGATACAGTGCTGTAAGTATATAAGACATACTGCTGCTGCACAAATCGTATATATAATAACTAGGGCTGTCAAAAATAACTCGTTAATGGCGTTAATTACGTTTTGTCGTTAATTACGTAAATTTTTTTAACGCATTTCACGCATGCGCAGTGTGACGAATTATTTGTCAGGAAAGTGG
>JAUMHR010000008.1:829501-844594 GCA_032361145.1 Enteromius fasciolatus | reverse complement strand
GTCTTCAGTGTCAGAAATTTTATTTCTGCTGACTGAAGCGGCTCGAAGGGAGCCAGCCGCAGCCCGGCTAGGGCGACAGCTGGGTTCCAAGAGGGCAAAATATGTGGTCTCGGGGAGTTCACCTGACACGCCTTTGAGGAATCTGACGATGAGCTGATGCTTCCCGAGGGACGCGCCCTCTACTGCGTCATGATATGCGGCTATGGCAGCGACATAAACTGCCTGTTCTCCAACTTCTCTTGCAGGAAGGAAAGCACAACTGCGATCGTGCATCTATGTGGGTCCTCACCACGGGAGGAACACCATTCGACGAACAGACCCCATCTCTGAGCGTAAGCCTGCCTCGTAGAGGGGACTCGCGCATGACTGATGGTATCTACGACAGCACTGGAAAGGCTCGGAGTGCCATATGGTGCCCATCCCCTGAGAAATAAGCTCCTTCCTCCAGGGGATTTTCCAAGGAGGGGCTGGAGGTCCCCCAGGCGTCTTGCCGTGGCAGCCGTGAACTTGCTATGGTCCAACGACTTACCACGGGAAGAGCGAGAGGGGAGCCTGCTCACGAGTGAGAGGCGGGACCTCAACACAGCCAAGGTCATCCGCTCGCAATGAGCGCAGTGACCTTCCACGAATGCCGTCTGAGCGTGTTCTCGGCCCAGACACGACAGACAGCACTCGTGACCGTCCGACGAGGTGAGGAAACTTCCACACCCAGAAACGCACAGCCAGATCGACATCCCGCTAACGTCTCTGAAGTGAAAAGCTGCAGGTGCACTGTACGCATGCCCTCTTGTACTCACACAGTGATGAGGTGCACCTGAGCGCAATCAGTGCACGCCAATATTCATTGGCCTTTAGTAAAAGCACAAAGCAGATAGGTCTCTCTGGCGAGTTCCCATATGTAACGTCGAAGTGATTCGACTGAAAGGGTAACCTGCATGTTCACTTCGCTTGTGCCCTCTTATACTCATACAGTGATGAGGTGCACCTGAGCGCAGTCAAGTGCACGCCAATATTCATTGGCCTTTTGTATAAAGCTCAAAGGCAATTGGTCTCTCTGGCGAGTTCCCATATGTAACGTCTCCGTTCCCTCCTTTAGGGAACATGGGTTACGTTTGTAACCTAGATGTGTTATGATACACCAGCAAATAAAAATCTATTAATTTTATGCATGTGTGTATATGTGCCAATGTTAGTTAACTATAGTCTACTTGTTTAAACAACCTATGTGAGGAATCTAATAATAATCTGTGAAAGTCCTAATACAACAGTATATAAATTGTAATTAAATATAATTTAAACACTTTATTTAAGTCAATCTGCCAAAATGACAGCTTTTGCAGTGTGCCACTTTATGAGGTAATAGTGTGGATAAACACAGTTTCCAAAGAAGAAGATTAATGTCTGCTTCTACATCACTGCCTTTTTTGCCCCGCCCACTGATTGTACTTTAATGTCTGTTTAGCTGTTTAGGTTTGTTCCTTCATTCTCTCTGTCGCCTCTGGCTTGCTTAGTTTAGGACACCTGATTTCTAGTGACTATCGTTGTCTTGACTACAGAGACCATTTCTGCATTTAATAAATAAATAGTTTAATCTCGTCATTATACATTACCATCACTCTGTTCTCCTACTTTATAAGTGTTAAGTACACTTCAGTGCTTTGCTACAATCTGTATTGTTAAAAGCGATATATAAATAAAAGTGACTTGACCGTTTTAAGGAAGAGTCAAAACTTTCCGATCCATTTACAAACACAGCACAGTCTGACGTAGGGTTTTCAGATGTGGATGCTTTGATAATAACATAGTTTCAGGAGGATCACTGGACGAATTAATCACGGCTGGCACCACATCACCTAATCAATCTCCTCTTTACAATCTCCAATAAAATTCTTCCTTCCCACTATAAATAAACCCATTTCCCTTACTTCCGCATCTCACTTTCATGCACTCCACCTCCTCCCCATCTCCTCCTTAGCTCCACGACTTCCTCCGGGGGGCAGGTGGAGATCGAGCCGGACACCGAACCACTAAACCCCGCTTAGGGTTCAAGCCGCTAGGGTTCGGAATCTGAGCTGAACCTCTCAGCGCGGAAAAGGAGCGGAGCACACAGGGAATTTCTAATGCAAAAAGTATTTAATAACAAAACAGAGCGAAACAAAAAGCTGACGAGGCAGCAAAAGAGATACACATGGGGATACACAGACATGAACAGACATTAACAAGACCTAAATACAACAAAAAGACAGCGGTATATAAAGGATTACAAATCAAGGCAAAAGTGAGGGCAGGTGTAAAAACGACAGGTGAAACAATCAAACTAATGAGGGAAAAAACTAAATCACAAAGACAGCACATCAAATTTGCTTTATTCATTCATGAGGAAGTGTGAACTCGTGAAAGGCTTAATTAAAGACAATGCTGTACTGACTGTGCATTTTAAACCGAAATCACAGCACCGTCCATATATGAAGAATGTAGGGTGTCAAACATACACAACTGTTATGGATTTTTACTTCAGAGTCTAATCCTCCACGCCTGTTCGAACAGAGCATTTCGATGTGGTGGTCAAAACAGGAAAGAAATAACCTACTACTTCTATTTTGCTTTTGATGTAAAAATCTTGAAAACATTATAGGTGGACCTCAGAGCACAAAATAAAAAACAAAGGCAGTTCATGACCTCTTTAATTTCTAAACAGATAAGCGGCTCGATAATCTATGCAGTAAATTCTTTTTAGAAATTGAAAGATAATGTTATCACACCCTGCTAATGTTTATGTAGATAAAATACAGATAATGATAACAATAATAATAAAGACACTGGCCAATCATTACTCTCCTAAACAAATGATTAAAGAAATCATGTGCAAACTTGCTGAAACAGAAAAGCAGATAATCTATTTATGCAAAATTAAGAATACAAACTCCAAATTGTGCATGACTAAGAGATCTTGCCATATAGACGTATACTTCAAAATGCAGGCGAGCAATTGAGTTAACTATAATTATAAATGTAACCCTTCCAGTTTCTGTGCAGCTACTAATATGCTTATTCTGATTTCTTGCTTGCTAATATAATTTAATACAAAAATCTTATCTTTGTTTAAAAATGTTATGTTTACTAGTGACATTTTTTATGATAGAGTTGTCTGTACATTTGAGTATTTTGAACAAGACCTCTGAAAATCACAACATGACAATCATCATGACTATATTTGTGTTTCTGTAAACATACAGGAGAGCATACAGTTTACAGTACAGGTTTTCAAATTGTTTTTCTTGACATTTTTAAATTATCATCTCAAACTAAATCTTAAACTACTTTCATGTAACTATAAAACTATACATCAAGAGTCTCAAATATTTCAATGTTACACATACATTAAAAACAGTATAAACAAAATCAAACCACAGGTAAAATGCTAACAAAATGTATTTTAAACTTTTATTTTATATATAAAAAACAATGATTATGCAATTATTAAACCAGATAAAACAACAAATCAGTATACTATCATTAAAAACAAATTTTGCATATTAGTAGCTAAACATAAACTAAACATGTACTGTATGTCTCTTCAACCCCAGAAAAGATTTCTATTTAATAATGTATTGTTAAATAAGGTAATATATGACTATGGTTATTGTGTCAGATTGAGAAGTATAATATTGTGTACTGTATGTATGAACAAAAATAGTACAAATATATATATATATATATATATAGTATAATTGCAAGACTCTGGATTCTGGTTATAGAATCTGTTTCAAACCAAATCACAAATCAAAGCATGTGAAAGTTTACATATCAAAATGCATATATTTTAAGCACTTTTATGGCTTTGTAATGCAGAGAAAATTATGTCTTTCCTCACAATCTGCTGGTTTCCATATCTTTTCTTCTCTGTGCAGAGCTCCACAGCGCAGATTTCCAGAAGGACACTGGTTCTCTTCCTCCAGACCAGACCAGGCTTTATACTGAAGATCATCTCCACTGACCCAGAACCAATGACCAGCCATAAAACGCAGACCAGTCCACGCATAAGCTGTCTGGGATGTTATGATGTCAGTTATCCCCTCTTTCATAATATTTTCTGAACTAAGACTTGCCAGATCAATGTACTCTTGTCTGCAGTAGTCCAGGGCTTCATGCCATGTTTTATTCTGATGCACCACAACTATGTCATAGACATTCATACAGAAAAAATATAAAGTGTTAGTGCATGAAAGATCATGCATTTTAGAAGTGTATTGGTCTATTCCGCCACAATTTTCAGCATCAGAATTTGGTTGATCAATATCCCAGTTAATAGCTTCCTCCTCACTTCCAGACCAAATCCATTTTTCGGGTTTTTCAGATAATCTGTACAGTCCAACCCAGTTATACCTGGACTCTGTAGAAAAGGAAAGCATTTCTGACTCTTCTTTACTCGTGGTTGAAAGGTCAGTGTAGTGCTGTATGCAGTATTTCTGTGCATCATCCCAATTCATTTTTTCTTCTACAATATAATGGATTCTATAGACACTGAAGTTTAGTCCAAAAAGACTCAAAAGAAAGAACACAGTGACTGCAGCCCTCATTTCTTTATGGACGATTTACACAATAATGTGTAATGCTCAGTAGCAGTAATATATCCTCTCTCTCTCTCTCTCTCTCTCTCTGTGCGCATGTGCTGGGTGAGTGGGCGGAGTGCTGTGTGAGAGCCTGAGGCTGCTGTGTGAGGTACGAGTTTGCCTACTTTTTTCTATCTTTGTTTTTTTGGGGTTACTTTGGTTTTGTTTACTTTTGGTTGTTTATTGTTAGGCGCTTTGCGGAAATAGAGGAGTGAGTGTTGCTCTTAGCCGGGGCGCCCGCTCTCACGTGTGGGGAGCATGGCTGCCTCAGGCAGCGAGAGTTTTAATTCATTGACAAGACGCCATGGTGTGAAAATAGATTCAACTGCTAGTGTAGAGGATTGTGGACTAGCAGTGGGGGAAGAAATTGGTCACGAGAATGTTTTATCAGCGTCTCGTATGAATGGCGCTGTAGTGGCGTTCGCAAAGACAGTTGATTTAGCAAATCAGTTAGTGCAGAACGGGATTGTGATTAATGGCATTTTTACACCAGTGCTCCCTTTGTCAACGCCGTCAAGAAAAGTGACATTATCAAATGTACCACCCTTTATCCCTAATGAAGTGTTGACCAACTTACTTGCACGCTATGGTAAAATAGTCTCACCGATAAAGATGATTCCAATTGGTACTAAGTCACCTCTGTTAAAGCACGTAGTGTCTTTTAGACGTTATGTGTATATGGTTTTGCAAGAGCACCTTGATGAGCTGGATTTATCTCAGAATTTTCGACATGAGGATTTTAGTTATGTCATTTTCGCTGCAACAAATAATATGAAATGCTTTAATTGTAATGGCATGGGCCATTTGGCTCGTCTGTGCCCCAACAGGGCGGAAAAGTTGAATGAGGCATCGGTTGAAGGGACTGGTGCAAATGCTGGGGAGAACCGAGAGGTTATAGTGCCAGATATTGATGGTGAGGTGCCTGGGCCGAGTTCAGTGCAGACAGCGGCTGCTTTAGTTAAAATAGCAGGGGTAGAGCCGGTAGATCGATCAGTTGATGAAGAAGAGATGATTGTTAATCCAATAGAATTAAATGGAGCCGAAAGTAAATCAGATGATACTGACATGGCGGGCGAGTCTTCTTTTCATTGCGAAAGAGTGAGTTTATCCAAGTTGGATGATTGTGCTTTTAAAGCGCCACAGCAGAGAAGGCTAGAGCAGCGTCCGTCGGATGAGCAAGCAAAAAGAGGGTTCAATTGTGATTTAAGTCAAACTGACACAGAAAGTGAAAGTGACTTCTCAGAATGTAGTGTGACCTGCAGCTTGCCGCAAAGTGGATTCTCCAGTAGGAGTTATAGTGCAGATGACATCAAATCCTTTCTGAAAGAAACTAAGAACGCAAGAAAAGTTCGCATTGAGCAATATTTTCCGGATGTGATTCAGTTTGTTGATAAAGTGAGAATATATAGGAATGAAGGGTGTTTTAGCAGTCAAGAAGTGTACCGTCTTAAGAAAATTCTTGCTAAAATTAATACCCAACCAGAACTTAATGTTAGTATAGAAAAATAATCAGTACGTTTATGTGGGGCTTATTTTTCTTCTTCTTTTGGCTTTCCCTATTTATGGGAGAAATATGCATTGCATCTCTTAACATAAATGGGGCTAGGGAAGGAAAAAAGCGTTTTCAGCTTTTTGAAGTAGCTAAACAGAAACGAATTGATGTTCTCTTTGTTCAGGAGACCCATAGTGATCCTGTAAACGCATGTGATTGGGCTAGGGAGTTTGATGGACTGTCTATTTTAAGTCATTTGAGTTCCAGTAGTGGAGGTGTTGCAATTTTATTTTCTAAAAGTTCTATCCCTTGTTCATACCAGGTTGAGGAAATTATAAAAGGCAGACTTTTAAAAATTAGGGCCCAATTTGAAGATAGTTTTTTTGTTTTTATCTCCGTATATGTGCCTACTAGGGCGATTGAAAGAATGTTTTTTTTAGATACTTTGAGTGATGTTTTGGCAAATTGTAATATGGAAGATGTTTTGATTTTAGGTGGGGATTTTAATTGTACGGAGCAGTTATTAGACAGGAATCACGTGGAACCTCATATGCCGTCACGTAGGAGGCTTGTACAATTGATAAATACTAATGAAGTTGTAGATATATGGAGGAATTTTAATTATTTGCAAAGACAGTATACATGGGTTCACACTCATGAAAATATGCTATCATTAGCCAGGTTAGATATATTTTATGGATATAAGCATCAAGTTAATGTATTTAAAGAATGCACAATCGTTCCTATCGGGTTTTCAGATCACAGTTTAGTTAAGTGCGTTGTAACCATGGGGTGTTTTATGTCTAAGAGTGCTTACTGGCACTTGAACACTAGTATTCTGTGTGATCTTTCTTTTCAAGGAGTCTTTAAATATTTCTGGATTGATTTTAGATCTAGGAAAGCATCATTTCAATCTATACAACAGTGGTGGGACTTTGCAAAGATACAAATTAGACAATTGTGCCAGCAATACACCTTTAATGTGATGAAGGATAGGAGAAGCATGATTGAATTACTAGAAAAAGAATTGAAGGATATACCACAACATGGAGATGCCTCAGGTGATTCTTGTTTTATAAAGAGCTTTCAAGAGAAAAAAAACCTTTTAAATAACATATTGGGTCTGACTGCACAAGGAGCATTGGTCAGATCTAGGTTCCAAAATATCGAATTAATGGATGCACCTTCAAAGTTCTTTTTTAATTTAGAAAAGAAGAACGGGCAAAAGAGGTTTATATATAACTTGCGTTCTGAGAATGGGGTTTTACTGTCAGACTCGGGTGAAATAAGAAATAGGGCAGTTGGTTTTTATCAAAAGCTATATCAAAGTGAGCTAGTTTCAAATGAGTTAAATGGGAGTGTTTTTTTTGAAAATCTACCTCAAGTACCTCAGGAACTGAATTCTGTCTTAAATAAAGCTGTTACTATTGAAGAGTTACAAAAGGCGCTTCAAAGTATGGAATGTAATAAAGTGCCTGGTATTGACGGCCTGCCGATTGAATTCTATAAGACTTTTTGGGCAGAAGTCAGTCTGGACTTGGTGCAAGTGCTTAACAAAAGTTTGGAAGATGGGCAGTTACCTTTAAGCTGTAGAAAGGCAGTTCTTACTTTATTGCCCAAGAAAGGTGATCTAAATGATATCAGAAATTGGAGACCCATTAGTTTGTTGTGTACTGATTACAAGTTACTTTCCAAGGTTTTAGCCAATAGATTAAGTGAAGTTCTTGGCTACATTATTCACCCTGACCAAACATACTGTGTTCCAGGAAGGCGAATATTTGATAATGTCTCTTTCATTAGAGATATTTTAGATATCGGAGAAAAATGTAAGTTGGATTTTGGCCTGGTGTCCATTGATCAAGAAAAGGCTTTTGATAGAGTGGAGCACACATATTTGTGGAATGCTTTAAAAGCCTTTGGTTTTAATAATGTTTTTCTGACTATGTTAAAAACCTTGTATAATAATGTTGAAAGTGTTCTAAAAATTAATGGTAATTTATGTGCCCCTTTTAAGGTTTTTAGAGGAATTAGGCAGGGGTGTGCCCTATCTGGAATGCTGTATACTTTGGCTATAGAGCCCTTATTAACCAAAATAAGATCAGCGTTATGTGGATTGTCTATTCCGAATTGTAAAAATCGTTTTATATTGTCTGCCTATGCTGATGACATTGTTGTGTTAATCAATGGACAAAATGATGTGAACATGTTGTTAAGAATTTTAAATGATTTTAATAAGATCTCTGCTACAAAAGTGAATTGGTCCGAGAGTGAAGCAGTATTGGTCGGGAGCTGGCAAAATGCAAAGCCAAATCTCCCAGAAGGGTTATCTTGGTTTAAAGAAGGCTTTAAATACTTGGGAGTGTTTTTGGGGAATGACATGTTTATGCAGAAAATTTTGAAGGAATCATCGAAAAGGTCAATGGTCGCCTTGCTAAATGGAAGTTTCTGCTCCCTAAAATGTCATATAAAGGACGAGTATTGATCATCAACAGTCTAGTTGCATCTGCTCTCTGGCATCGTTTAATTTGTGTGGATCCTCCACGAGATTTGCTCTCAAGATTGCAATCAATTTTAGTAGACTTTTTTTGGGACAAGATGCATTGGGTCGAGATCTGTTTTGTACCTACCCAAAGAGGAAGGAGGACACGGTTTAATGCACGTACAGAGCAGAATAGCAGCCTTCAGGATTCAATTCATTCAAAGGTTGCTTACTGGACCAGTGGACTCAAGTTGGAAGTTTGCTGCTTGTGCAATCTTGCGAGGATTCAGAGACTTGAACTTTGAGAGATCCTTATTTTGGTTGGATCCACAAAAGATGGACTTGTCTAAGTTACGAATCTTCTATCGGAATCTATTAAAAGTGTGGTCTCTGTTCAAAGTACAAAGACATGGGGTAACGACTTCTCTATATTGGGTGCTCCAAGAACCGCTGATTTATGGATCGCGCATGGATTTGTCAAGTGAGGGGTTTTTCCCTTCCTTAAATGAGACACGTATTAAGGCTGGAATTTTAACTTTTGGGCATCTTTTTGACCTGGCTGGACTGGCCTTTGAGAATGTTGATGCAGTTACCAGTTGTTTGGGGGTTAAGTCAAAACGCGTAGTAACTAAATTGTTGGAAAAATGGAAATTTGCTCTAAAACCTGAAGAAGCTAAGTTGCTGCGTGAATATACTGAGGGATTAATTGCCCCACATTGTAATGACCCTTTTCCAGATTTGTATTTATTGACTGATTTTGAAGAGTTTGAAGGGTTTTTTCTACAAAACAGTATTTTGCCTTTAATGGGGCCTAATCTAGTATCTGGAAGAATTGTGTATAAGAGTTGCGTGAAATCTTTCAATAAGAGTGTTCTACACAAAAGAGCCGATACTCCATGGCGTGCTGTTCTCCGTTTAGGAGAGAATGTTAAGCCAGAATGGAGAATTTTGTATAAATCGCCTCTGTCAAAGAAAGTAGGAGATTTACAGTGGAGAATTCTTCATGGCGCTATAGCTGTAAATGCTTTAGTTTCAGTTCTAAACCCAGGTAGCAGTGATGAATGTCCTTTTTGTTTTCAGAAGGAAACCGTACAGTATATCATACTTTTGCATACTGTAATAGACGCTGTCCATTGTTTGAAGTTTTAAGTGATTTATTTAATCGTTTTGATGAGACTTTTTCATTGGAAGTGTTTATTTGTGGATTTAAATATACGCGAAAACATCGATTTTGTTGTCAGTTGTTGAATTTTCTTGTAGGTGAAGCAAAAATGTCAATTTATGATACTCGGAAAATTAAGATTGAACAAAATGTAAGTAGTAACTTAAAATTAGTTTTTTTTAATCGTGTGAAATCCAGAATTCTGATTGATTTTCGGTATTATAAAACTATGGGAGATCTTATGTGCTTTGAAACGATTTGGTGCTGTAAGAGCGCTCTGTGTGAAGTTGTCAATGATGACTTGGAGTTTGCAATGTTTTAACTTTTGGATGTATGTGTTTTTTTCTGTTGATTATGTAATGTAAGTGTATGGGAGATCTTATGGGTTTTGAAATGTTTTGGAGACTTGGAGTTTGAAATATTTTTCTCTGCTGATTATGTAATATAAGTGGAAACTGTATTAAAGGTTGTTTTAAAATTCAAATTCTCTCTCTCTCTCTCTCTCTCTCTGTCTCTTTCTTTCTCTCTCTGTCTCTCTCTTTAAAAGACAAATAATAATAATAAAAAGCTTTTAAGGAAATTGGCCAATCGGAAAGTCACACCCTTAAAGTATTTGTATAACAAATGTTTAAAGAAATCATGCACCACTGCAAATATTCCAGTAGTATTGAAAAAAGGAAAAGAAAAGAGGTCAAACAGGTTCAAAATTTGACATATATAATTTCTAGGAATAGGAATTGTAAGAAATTAAAGAGTTTTGATTCTGGTTCCTTGTTTTATATTTTACAGAAGGAAATACACTGGAAATCTAGAATTAAGTAATTAAATTATTATTAGAGTTATAGTTTTTTGCCACGTAATGATTTTAGAATCATGAAACTTAAATAACAAATCAAAGATCAATGGCTTTAATTGCTTGTCATATGACATAATGTTATCAAGGTATCCTAGTAGCTGCTAAACAGACCAAATATTTAGTTAGCCTATGTAATTATTTAATTTTTTGTGTGTAAAATATCACTGAATACGGCTATTCATTACAGCGCAATCTCATCTCGGTTCTCATCTCGTACTCTGGATTTACTCAAAAAGATCCACAGAAAAGATGAACAGAAAAGATTGATAGGAGTCATTTGCTTGGGAAAACAAATCGATTCATCTCAGTCTTTCATTTTCCGATTTGTGTTTTCCTCAAGAGTTTAGTACGGTGTTCTTTCCCCATCGCATTCTGTCCAAAAAGTGTATTTGAGAACTGAATGTCAGAAAAATCATTTGGTTCCAGTACCATCAAAAATGTTTTAGTTGTAATTGCAAAACAACCGTAAGAAGGTATGCTATAGCTCAGCTGCTACACGAGCCTATTTGCTGCCACAAAGTATTATTTTCCAGATTTGTTTTAATTGATTACATGTTAATGTTTGCTATATAAATGTTATACCTGTTGTATCGCATCACTATTTTACAGTGTGATCATTTCTTCCGGGTGATTCAGTGGGTGAACTCTCCGATTGCCTTAATCCAACTGATCAACTCACTAAAAAGAAGTCATTATTCATTCACATATCAACCATGCCAAGTTTATATTTTAAAGGAGTCATACAAAGCCAATTTTCCACAAGCTAATATGATTTTTTAGGGTCTTACTGGAAAGTTTGTAATATAGTTTGTTTTAAAATTTCTCATTTTACCCTGTCATAAACAGCTCTTTAGAAATCACTCTGTTCTGTGTACTTTCCCTTTAAATCTTCACAAGCTCCGCTGACACCTCTTTTCCGAGGCACACACTTTTCAGTCCAATCAACTTGTAAAAGTGCATGTGGCACCGGATGACCCCTTTAAAAAGGTAAACTGTATTGTCCATGACAAGGCAAGATTCAGTAACATTTTGCTGGGGGTCATGGCCTGGTGTGTTAGTTGCAAACAATAGATGGTGCTCCAGAGTTGTCAGCTTACACTGTCTATTACACAAAAAAAAGGATTCTTCTCTGGTCTCGAATCAAATGCATTCAAAACCACTGAACAACTGAAATAGTCACCAACATTAGTGTACCAGAATCATTTTGTTTGCTACCAATATAAAAATCTAATTGCAACCCATATTCAAAAAAAATCTATAATGATAGTATTTGCCTATATTAAAGCAGAATTCAATGCATTAATATACATTTTACACTATTTGCATTTTAAATTCTAGTTTATCCATTGCCTCCTTATGCATACATTCTCCAAAAATGGATCTGTGCATTTATTTTAAGTAGCTACAGTAATACCCATTAATATGTTGTAGTGTGCAGTGATTGCAGGTCATGTTCACATGTTTTCCACTGAGACTATTTTAGTCCAAAAATCTCTATATTGTTATATTTTTTAAGAAATGAAACTAGGCACAGGAAACTAGCTTGGCAGTCATGCATTTGATTAACAAATGCATAAAGAAGTCATACTCGCCCAATACAAAACTACTCCGGTACAAAGAGCACAACTGATCCATTCAAATTAGGTGCACAGCAATAGGTAAGCAGTCAAGGAGATTAATGGAGTAATGGAAATGTTTTGATCTTATGCAAAAGTAGGTCAGCCATTATGTTACTGCAGATATTTCCCCATATATGAAAAAGACTATAGTTAGAATAATAATTATAATGATAATTAGAATATAATTAATTATAAACAGTAAAATAAAGTTTACGGTCACTTCTCTTAGAGCAGTCTGACACAATACACCTCACACATCCACACAGAATATATTCAAATATGGGAATATTGTACACAGACTTTGAGCAAAACAATGCATATTTTCAAAGACGTATAGTTTGGTAAACATAACATACAAGAAAGCATTTTTCTGTCAAACGTGTATAAATCAAACATAAACTATAATTTATATCTCAGCACGCCCAATAAAAATCTTGCATTGTTTTTAAAACATAATTTATAAAATATGAAAGATTAAAAAGGTGTGCACACAGTGCAGTCTTTTTGTGGGATCAGCAATAAAGAGATTTTTTTCCCCCAATGATAAACACACTGAACACAAAATCTGAATAAACTAAAAAGTTGTACAAAATTAAATGAAGCATTGTCAGAGAAGTGATAATGTGAGAAAAAACATTAAAACATAAAATAATCACAGAAATAATTAAAAACACAAAAATAAATAAATGAATAAAAATGTGGCAAATGTGTGGTTTCTGAAGAAAACAACATGTGACTGCAAGGTATTTTATTTTACTTTATGTTCCACAAAAAAAAATTAAACTACTTTTGTAGATTTTAAATAAACACTAATCTTTCCTCAATGGGCTTAGTAACCATTATAATGTAACTATATAATGTTTGAGTAATATTCCTTTATTTTTACATTTAGTTATGATTTACAATTAATAAATACTATATGCACTTTTCATCTAGGCCTAGTTGTTGTTGGGGTTTTTCACCGTGTTAGTGTTCACTCAGCGTGATTAGAGGGTGATACTTTTGTATTTGAGTAACAAATGTTTACAGAGCCTTTACGCTTGCCCATGTAGGCAAATCTCCCCAAACAATTACAAGAATGACAAAGTCATTTCTTCTTTATTACCAGTGGACAAATCATGATGACACTTTCTTTAGAACATATGTGCATCATTCCAGGTCATACAGTATATACACACCAGTAAAAATGCTGTATGACACTGGCCATTTAAAAGGTCATTCTAAGGCGATGTCCACACTAATACTTTTTCGTTTAAAAACGTACCTTTTTCTCTCTGTTTTGGCCTTCTGTCCACACTGAGACAGCATTTTTGGTCAAAGAAAATTGAACTTTTTGAAAACGCCGTTTTCGCATTGCAGTGTGGACTGTGAAAATGGATGCTTTCGAAAACAATGACGCATTTTAGTCATATGATGCAGTCATGTGACACATTTAACTAAGACGCTTAGTTTGTGTTTACCATAATGACTTACAGTAAACAATGTATTACAGTAATGACTAGATGTCATTGTGTACATAATCAGATCAATGAGAATTTCATTTCTGATCTGAGAAATGGACCAAAGCTCCTGAGAATAACTGTAAACTGACTTTGGCCCTTTTATCTCCATCGTAGGTTCTGATTGGTGTGTGATCAATTTTGACTCCTAGTGTTTCCACCTGGGTAATTGTGTGCTAACTGAGCTCAAGTTGTGCAGAACTTAGTTAACCTCGTTGAAATCAATAGTAATCCTAACCCCGCCCCTAATCATAACCCCTCCCCCCACACCTAACACTAAACCTACCAAAACTAGGGGAGTCATAATCTGGCAGGGGGTCAAAATTCGGCACTACACCGTGGATGCGTAATCTACTTCAAACTGCCTTCACATGCTGTTGTGGTACACGGGTAAATTTCTGTTTGAAGTTGGACACTTACCACATCAGCTGTCTGGGAGTCTGGCGTGCCGCAGGTTCGATATGATGGCCTAACGTAACTCTCACTTTGAGACATCAATTAGTTTAACCATCCAGCAGTCATTATTTGATCCGGTTCTCTTTTTAGCAGTGTAACGATATAGAAGTCGAATTATTTATTTATTGTTTATTCTGTTTGCTTTCTTGCTTTGTTTATGTGGATTCATTGCTTTAAAAAACATTTTCTTTTTTTGGTGGATTTGGGTTGTTGTTTTTTTATTATTATTATTTCGTTGTCAACTAAGTTTCTGTGAACTGATTGTTAACCAAACAATTTTTGCAAAATGTTATTATTTTTTTTTGTTTCAGTGAATTGACCCATTAGTGGATATGTGTAATTGTTTTTAATTCATTGGGTGTTTAGTTTCAAAACTAATGTATGTGAGTGTGTATATTTGATCATGTTTAAATGCAGGGCCGGCTCTAACCAATTTGGCGCCCTAGGCAAGATTTCGGGTGACGCCTCGTTCGTAGTTGATTCTACTGCTAGTGTACATACACTCATAAGAAACTTAACAGTATGTCTTTTATGCAATTGCTTTATTTAAATAAAATTGTGTATTCAAAATACCTAAATGAATTAAAGAAGCAAGTTCAAAATCTGATTGTGACGTCTGGCTGTTGCTCCTTAGAATGTGGAGGAGTTAAAGCTAAGCTGTTCTATTATATATCTCCCTGACTACTTGCCTAAATGGTACTTGCAGTTGCAAACGAGCAGATAATCATACATTGCACTCAAGAATCCTGCGCGGTCCTGATTGGTTCTAAGAGTGGCAATAGCAACATATCACTCCCCTACACACCTCTCTCAATGACGGTAACTCTTAAACTTGGATAAAACAGGGCTGCAAATGAACCAAACCCACTCAAACTAACTTGAACATAACACACACAACATCACTAATACAAAAACCC
>JAUMHR010000008.1:809993-827122 GCA_032361145.1 Enteromius fasciolatus | reverse complement strand
TTAGATTTGATATTGGGTTTTCTAATTTGTAATTTTGATTCTGGATTTGTTATTGGTTTTCAGATTTGTTTTTTTGTTTTGTGATTTGTTGTTGTGTTTTGCACTTCTCGGCCACCGTAACAAACAGATAGGTTTGATATATACTATAGGAAATATTGATGGAGTTAGGTTGTATATTTATCACTATAAACACCAGCTAGTATTAGACAGAAAAACAAAGCTACGGAGCTGCAAACACACAGCAGACTCTTAGCAGGTAGGAGCAATCGAGCAGCCCAGAGCAATGGGATGAGGTCTCTCAGATGGGCCTGAGGCAAGCCATTCACATTTAAAGACATGATGTTTAGGTCCTGCATTGGTCATTTACTCTTCTGTATATCAGTATATCTGAAGTCATATAGAGTCGCAAACATAATGAAAGCCCTTGTTGACATCCACTGAAAATGAAGCAACGAAGTCCTCTGCCTTCTGTAAGGAGTCGAGTGTCAACTGTTCGCCATTATGTTGTAGCTTGATCGTTGCTGGGTAGACAAAAAAGGGTTGAAGACCCAGAGCCGTCATCTTCTTGAGCATTGGGTTGAGATTTTTTCTCTTAGCCAAGGTGATTGGGCTGAAGTCCGGAAAGAAAAGCAGTGTGGGGCCGTTTTGTATTGGTCTTACCAGATAGGCAGCTAGTTATTAGTAGCTTGCATATCCAGGCAAAGATCACGGAGAACGGGAGTCAATGCGGACTCTATTGCTTCTTTCATCATAGTATTCACCATCTTATCCAAGCCATTTTGTTCTTCTCTCAGTGCTACCTTGATAGCATTAGCAATGGCCTCGTCCAAGTCCTTTCGGGAGATAGCGGAGTCCCTGAATTTTTTCTTTATTGGAAACTGTTCATTTTCTCTTTTCCGGGCTGTCCTTAGTCGTCAGTGAGTTCATCTTGCATTAGCAAGGGTAAGAATCAAACTATGATCGCAGTAATTAAAGTAAATTTGAGTATGTTCTTGTAAATTGATGTCTGCTGCATCACATATTGTGACATCCAGACACTCATCCTCCTGAACTTCAACCTGGGTCTCTGGTAGAGGGATTTCACTGTGCTCCAGTGGAGAAAGCAGGTCTCCTCTGTCTGACTGAGCCAGCAAGTACTCCACAGCTATACGTTCATTTGCCATAAAGTTACAAACATTTTGTAATAAGAGGAATATATCAGGTTAAAGTAGTACATTGCCTGTGATGAATGTAGTGTTGCTAACAAAGAAAAAAGATAGTGTGAATTTTTTTTAATGCAGTCCCCATCGCGATGCATTGATTAATTTCAGCGCCCCTAGTGTTCAGGCAGCATGCCTGGAATTACAATTGTAAGAGAATTTTGTGGCGAGGCTGCCACCTCGATGGCCAATCATCGCCCTCCACGTTTCTTCAGCGCCGCCCTTCACCAGGCTCCCGACAGGAGTGGGCGGATGAGAGGAGGGGCACAGGACTGGACATGTCTGGCGGCATGTGATGAGGTGCACCAGAACCTAATGGTGCCTTATCACCATTCTTCCCCTGTGCATGCACATTGGTGTCCTCGTGGGTCCTGGAAGGGTGCGGAGGAGGAGTGCTGCGAGACGCCGAGCAGGACGTGAGCCATATGCGGCCACCTGGAAGCGAGCTGCCAGAAAAGACGTGAGCCACCAGAGAGGTAGAGCCGCTAGGAATGCGAGCCCCTGAAAGAGCGAGCCAGAGTCAAAGGCAAAGAAGCCATGCGAGAGAGGTGAAAGCCGCTGTATGACGCCGAGAACAGCTGGAGGAAGAATACTCCGCCCCTTGCCAGGACCCCCTTCCCGTCTGCACTTTCTTTCAGCTGTTTTGTCACCTCACTGTACACAAACAGCACTACGAGGACACCAGTCCTCCTTTTATTTTGGACACTTTATTTCCCTTGGACACTTTATTTTGTTGTATTTCTTTAATAAAAATAGCCTCTCCGAGGCATGATGTCACTCCCACTGTGTCTGTGTTGGCTTGATCACGTGAAAATATACTATTGTTGAATCTTAACAGTGGGTTTCCCAGGGGGGATGAATTCTAGCAGGAGAGCACATCCGAGGACATTGTTGCTGAGGTCGTTCAAGTGGGACATTAAATGCACATCATACATTTTAGTGTGTGGTGTACCACTCATGTCCACAGCCTGATGAGCCCAGTTGATGTTCTATCTTGATGCACCCTCAAGCATGTATATCTGAGTATGAAGAGCATTACATCTCCAACCTGAAAGACAAAATGTTTTGCATGGTAAAAATACCATTATAAACCCCACTCTCAGAACTACCAGGCCTATGTGATGAAAAATTGCTTTCAATAATTCCAATATTGTGACAATACTAAAATATACTTAAAATATTGTCTTATAATTTAAATTTACCTTGAATAAAAGTGTACTGGTGTCAATGAAAGCTTTCCAGAGAAGAGGACCCTCTGGTTCTTGGATGCATGGTAAATGTTTCTGTTGCACCTCCCACACATGCGTCATACTCTCCGGAGTGATGAGGTGCAAACCAGTCGTGTTGGTCAGTTACCACATGGAATCAAGCAGTCCTTGAATTAAGGCATGAGTTTCTTCAACCCCATGTGTCCTCCTCCTGCAATGCTTGGCCAGCTCACTGGAGGTAATACTTGACAGGATTTGGGCCTCTGTTGGAATATGCCCTCCATTTTTTTTGCCTCTTTAAGGCAAGAGATGTCATCCTTGTCCCACTCAAATATACAGCTGGACAACTTGGAGCAGAAAGTGCCATACAGTGGATGGTGTTCCGTTGTAAGACCAGCAGTGAACCTTCGCATAAAGTGAAAGACATCAAGACGCACAGTGACCTTCCATGGTGGAAACCAGGTAAGAACTGGAATCACACCTACACCAATGAGAAACAAGGAGAAAACTTACTTATTTTCTGAAATTTTCATTAAATATTCTCATCCAATTTTAAAAACATTTGTTTACTTGATTGCAAACTTCATGAAGAATTTTTTATATGTCTAAAAATTCCAAACGCCATGTAAATTCACTCTTCAAACTAGTGGAAACCATGAAGATCTCTGATTTACTCCCATTCAGAAACTTGCCTGAAATGCTTGGTAATATGAAAAAAAAAAACAAAGCAAACAAACAACAACAACCCAAAAAAACTATTAACAGTAGAGAGCCAGCTGAGCCAGCATTACAAACATTCCTATTAGGAAAAGTTAAAGCTACAAACTGTCCTGCAGCAGCAGTCCCTGTCAACATAAATTAAAGCTGGCTCTGGCTCCCCAGCATCCTTGTAACGCTTCACGATGCCCTGACACAGGTCATCCAGCCCAGCTCCCTCACCAGTTGTTAGGACAGGTCTGCCAGGTAGTCCACAGTCCGTTTAGCCCACTCCTCGCTATGAATTTCTTCCAACGCTTGGTGCAAATAACTGAAGCAGTTTCCTGCAGTTCTAGGCTTCAGCAAGGTCACACACTTTCTGTCGAGGGCAAGTTGAGTGGTGAGAACAGCAGGGAATTTATTTCTCTGGGAGGGATCCAGTTGTTTAAGGATCTCTGAACTCCAAGGGCAAACAGGAATCATACACTTACTGCAGCGAGGGTAGTCGGCTCCAATTAAGTAGCATCTGGAGTCAACATCAATGACTTCCCTCACTTTAGTATAGATACCTGAATGATGCATTTTCCTATTGCACTGCGTGCATTTCAGAGGAATGCCCCACATCCTCATAGGGGCCCACAGAAACATCCGCTGCCTGAAGAAACTGTTTGGATGGGGCGGTGAAGTAGTTGGCTTGCTGGGACATGGTGGATGAAACTGCGTTAGTCGCCCTGTGCTGTCATATAGACACTGAGCTACAATATCCTCTTCTGGTCTCCTGGTTTGATCACACGACAGAACTGCTTGGGGAGGAAGTTAACCCAGTTTACTTCTGGAGGCCTCAGTGGTGGAGGGTTAAGTGTAATTTGTAGTGCTCCTTGTTGCTCTTCGATGTATGCGGGTGACTGAGCAGTTGATTTTGTGGGAGCTACTGGTGGTGGATTCACAGATGGTCTGAAACACTAATGAAACGATGATGATTATCAATGTGGTGAAGCAGTCCAACTGCACCCCACACTTTTGCGCCACACTGGTCACAACATTCTTGGACATGGTAGTCAGACAGATGTTCAGTGAAACATCTTGTATTTTATATAGCCCATGTACATATATTACTTATTTTTAGATTTAATAAAATATAACTATTTCTCTAAGAAGACTGGTGTGATGTATTTTTATTATATTAAATTTAACCTGATTATGTATAATAAAAAAAAAATAATAATAATTATAACATGCATGTTCACTATTATTCAAACGACAAATAAATTGTACAGTGAACAAAGAACATTTATATTATCAAGGAATATCACTGAAGCATCGGTGTAAGCGCCCTAAAAAAATATAAACTATAATCAGTGATGATGTCTGCAGTGTATGATGAATTAATCTCTTACATCACATGTAGGCACATCTGCACTTTTGTTGTTTCTGAGGAGAGAATTCGATAAAGTGTATTAACCAAAACTTTTGCATATCAGCAATGTTAATATTAAGTGAAATGTCCTTAAATATATTCTTAATTTTTTTCTGTGGTGAAAACTTGCCATACGAGACAAAGTAAGAGATAAGATAAGATAAGAGGCAAAGACATGCTTAATGTAGTAAAGGAACAAGAAAATAAAAATATACAATAAGTACAGTAAATAATAACAGTAGAATAGTGCAAATAGATAAGATAAAGATAAAAATAAAAATATAAAAAATAAAATACAGTAATACAATAGCATAACTATTAGTGCAAGTGGTTCTGAAAAAGTGACAGTGTACAATGAATAATGAATAAAAGGGAGTAGGAGCAGCATGTAATGATGGGATGAAACAAGCATTCAATCAATGACATACATATTTTATATGGCACAATTGACTGAAGACAAGTAACATTAGTATTGATATTATTATTAATCCTGTGCAGTCACCAGGACAGTGAAGTTAGTTATACAGTTTTATTGCTAGGTGACGGGCAGTTCTGCATTTAGAGGCAATGAGTCTTTTGCTGCGTCTGCTCCGATGGCCCATCATGGAGGCGTGCATGGGGTGAGAGGGATTGTCCATGATACTTAGAAGCTTTTTTAGCATTCTCCTCTCAGACACCTCCTTTTTATGTCCTTAAGGCATGAATCCCCCTGCCTGACAAAATCCAAATATTTCTTATGTACACACATATGTAGATAAAATTAAAATCAGCCCTGGTATGTTCTAATGATCTAGCTGTTCGGGATAGCTTGGGGTGAAGGGGGGTGCAAATGTCTGTGTGACTGACAATATATATATAATTTTTTATTTTTTTTCAGAATTAATCAAATTCAAATTAGTCTACACAGTGGAGTCTGACTGCAGTACACAGTGAGATCATGGCCTCAGGCAGCAACTCCTGCTGGAGGGTGATGAAAACTTTTCTGCCTCATTTCTTCAAGTCTAGTCATTCCCTCCTTCCCTGCTTGGTGTCGGCCCTTAAACAGTCCAACCAATGCTTTGACTGGCTATCAGACCAGCATAAATCAGGTCCCAGCATATGAGACTCTGCATAAATCTTAATTTTTCAAAAAGGTATCTTGGTCCCACATTGTCTGCATGGAGACCACCCTGTAATGCCTATATTATGTCACCTTTTCAAGAACACTGGAACAGATTGTCATCTTTGTCTTTGTCATATGCTCGTATTTCAGAAACTTCCCCCATTGCATTTCTTATAATCAGTAAAGCAAGTGTGGCTTTCCTAATTTTTTGCTTATATTTCCAGTGCTCTCTCCTAATGCCATGAAGTTTCAGTTTTCTGTTAGACTTCAACACAAATTTGTTGTTCAATACTTGCCAAACTAAGAAGATTAGAAACACTATTTCTTCCATGGTCCCATTAGGTGGCCTTAACTACTAGGTACTTGCATAAAAAAATAAGTACAATGTGCTTATTGTGTTCATATTGCATCGCAAAACATTTTTTCTGCTTTTGAGGGATAGGTTTGTTGGTATAGTACAGAAGTACAGAAAGTACAGAAATATTTTGTACACAATATGTGCATTGTACCAAATTATTAATTTAAATGTACTGTAAGTACATAGTAAGTAAGGCCTCCTAATATAAAATGGGACTTCTTCCACCTCTCCAACCCCTGCTGCAAATGAAGATCAGAGAGAAAAACTATTACCTGTTTAGAAAGTGTCCTCCTCTACCCCCCTTTGTTTGATTTTTGTTAATGTTTTCTTGTTCCCCTTCAGTCGAGTCACGCCGATGTTACATAGGGGAACTCGCATGACAGACCAATCGCCTTTGAGCTTTAAGAAAAGGCAAATGAACACTGGCGTGCACAGATTGCATCCAGATGCACCTCATCACTACAGGAGTATAAGAGGGCACGGATGCAGTGCACCTGCAGACTTTCACTTTGGAGCCTTGCCGCTACTGAGCTGGAGTTTTCTCAGAGTGTTGGTGAAGAGATTCAAAAAAGAGTTCATGCTCTCTCTCGTCTGACAGCGTTCCTGTTGGCTGGTGGCCTTTTTAAAGTCTGGCTGGACCAGCTCTTTGCATTCCAGCGAGCATAGACCTACTGACTGCACGGATGTGCCATGAGAGGTCCTCATTGGGCAATCCAGGAGACAAAAGAGCAATTTCTCACGGTTGGAAAGGTGTTCTCTGGAATGTCGATCCGACCATGCGCTTCTGGGTGTGGAAGTTTCCTCACCTCTTTGGATGAGTGATGTCTCACATCCTGGCCCGGAAACTCAGCTCAGGAAACAGCCAAGAACACCTGCAGATCTGTGAAGCGTCCCTAACACGGGCAACCCGGTGTGATGAAGGTTGCTTTTAGGGGGACGACAACATCCCACTCCCGGAGGAGGGTCGGGAACTTCTGTGCACTCAGGTACCCACATTTTCACAGAAAGAGCAATTTTCCACACCTCTGGGCCCATTACCCTGAGATCCCCATCTAACCTTATCTTTGTTTCCTCGGGTGCAGATCCGAAGCGCTGTGTTGCCAGGTAGGCACTGCCCAGAGCAGTCAGACTTTTCTCCAGAACGTTTATCTTTAGCTTTAGGTCAACCGAGAAAAGAGTAAACTCTCCCCAGTGCAGAGGATCTCTTTTCTTGGCATGGAGCTGAACTCCGTCTACATGACTGCCCGCCTCACCAACAAGCGTGCGCAGGCCATGCTGAAGTGCCTGGACCTCTTCAGGCACAAAACAGGGGTTCCTTTCAAAACTTTTCAGAGGCTCCTGGGACATATGGCAGCCGCAGTCACGCAGCTGGGCTTGCATCATATGAGATCGCTTCAGTGCTGGTTACACGATCAAGTCCCCAGATGGGCATGGCACTCTGGCACTCTCTGGATTCAACCGTGGTCAACACGGATGCCTCCTCCATGGGTTGGGGTGCTGTATGCAATGGGCAAGCAGCCTCGGGTTCCTGGACAGGTGTCCAACTGCTTTGGCACATCAACTGGTGGTCTACGCTCCTATCGCATGTCACAAGATAGACCTCTTTGCTTCCCCAGAGTCCTCCCACAGCTGCCAGCTGTAGTACTCTATCTCCGAGGCCCCTCGGCAGGGATGCACTGGCACACAGCTGGCCTCCGGGCCCCAAATACGCCTTTCCCCCAGTGAGCCTCCTTGTACAGACACTGTTCAAGATCAGGGAGGAAGAGGAGCAGGTTATCCTCGCGGACCTGGTTTGCTGACCAGGTTTCCTGCTCCTGCACGTCTGGCTCCTGGATGGGACATGTCAGACCTCTCTGGCCTTCAGCCGTGATAGATACAGTACTATCACTCAGTCTCGAGCTCCCTCTACAAGGCAGGCCTACACAATGAGATGGGGTTTGTTCGTCGATTGGTGATCCTCTCGCGGAGAGGACCCACAGGGATGCCCGATTGCAGTAGTGCTTTCGTTCCTGCAGGAGAAGTTGGAGTGCAGGCTGTCCCCTTCAACACTTAAAGCATAAGTTGCTGCTATTGCAGCACATCACAATGCAGTGGAAGGTACATCCCTCAGGAAGCACCAACTGATCGTGAGGTCCATTAGAGGTGAGAGACGGGGTAACCCCTGAGACCGCACCTCATACCCTTTTGGGACCTTGCCGTTGCCTACGTGGCCTGGTGGACAGGTCCCATTCAGGTCCCATTCAAGCCACTCGCATCAGTCGACTTGAAATATCTAACGCTGAAAACAGCGTTCCTGACTTTGTTGGCCTCCATCAAGAGGGTAGGGGACCTACAAGCCTTCTCTGTCGATGAAGAGTGCCTAGAGTTCGGTCCAGCTGATTCTCACGTCATCCTGAGACCCCAGCCCAGCTACATGCTCAAGGTTCCTACCACACCCTTCCATGATCAGGTAGTGAACCTGCAAGCTCTTCACCCTAGAGAAGGCAGACCCGGCCTCAGAGTTGTTGTGTCCCTTAGGACTGAGAGCCTCGATCTTTCGATTCAATTTTGCATTCTATATCTCAAAGAACCCTCCAATCCTATCTCACTACCTGGAAATCTTTCAAATCTTTCCATCTTTAGTTTAACGTTATCTTTCCCAACATTTCTTTACTAACCATTAACTCCTATATCCTTTCTCAATACCGCCAGTTCCATTAAAACTAATTTTTGGCTTCCCCGCAGAACAATTAGCTAATTCTCGGACGTCTCTCCTTCTCAAAGGAATCCAAAGAGTTTTCAAAAACACCTCAAATCTATCCTCTCCTGTTTGGCACTGTCTTTCAAGTTTGCTTTTTTAGGGGGCAGGCCAGGCTATGAGCACCACTCAGCCTGGAACTCTTGAAATTATGTATATATAACACATTTTGGGAGGAGCACATACAAACTATTAACCAGTTGCTGCCAATATCCCAATTTACTAATTATCCTATCAGAGTTCTTCCCCTCGCTTTAAATACCGCATACTTCCTCTCTCTGGCATCTTCGTTTTTTTGCTTCCCTCTGCCACCCCTCACACCACACCAATCGGGAAGCAGGTGTCGGTCCCAGCCAGAGGAGAACTGGCCCTCGATGAGCCAGGCTTCTCCCAAGTTTTTCTCCTTAGAGGAGTTTTTTCCTTGCCGCCGTCACCTTCGGATTGCTCATTTGGGCCCTAGCTTAAATCATCTCTAAAATAATTCAGCTTCTTCCAGTATATCACTTCATCCGGTGGGGATCAGGCCGGGCTCTGAGCACCACTCAGCTCTCACCTCCTAGGGGTAGATTCGCCGGGTTTCCTGGAACTCGTGATACAACAGCCAGTTATGCAAAATACAAGATGGTAAGAGTTGTCAATACAGACTAATTCATAGTTCATAGAGGGTGAGTAAATTATATGTTATTATTTACTACCACAAATGCTTACAGTAAAAATAAATTATTTTCAATATTGTTTTCATGTTTACTGTTAATTTTCTGTGAATATCTCTACCAATTACTTTTAGCTTTGTACAGAAATGTAAATAGCAGCTCACAAAAGAAGACCTTTAGGTTTTGAATAATGTGTGTATATGATATATCCAAAATAAAACATTATGTCAAAGGTGTTTGTAATGTAAGACAAATATTTGCTCTTGAGATGTATTTGTGATATGCAGTGCTTCATTTTGCAAGAGAAGTGAGACATTTTGCATTTTGTGCAAAAATGTGTGCAAGCCGTTGAAGTGATTTTTATATAACATCTTATACTCCACACAGGCCAAGGACTCAAAAGAATTTCCATTGTGGTGCAGGGAATACTGGGAAAATCTCTCTCAAAAAGCATGCTTGAGTAGGCCTATTACCATAACCTACTATTATTTACTTCTACCACATCCGTCCACTCATCTCTCACTCTCTCCCTCTCATTCTCTCATTCAACACACTAGATAGCACACAGAAACGGTGCATAGACAAGGAAGGTTTAATGCACTTTTACAGTTACAAATGTTTTAAAAATACAAATCATTGTTGTCAATATCAAGCAGTACTCCATTATGAAAAAATACAGTAAATATGCACTGCATCCATACATCCAAGTAATGGGTCAAAACAGCGTACACAACATACTGTCATTAGTATTTTGTTTAAATCAAATCAAAGAGAACCCTGAAATACAAAGTAAACACATTTGTTATAAAGTGAAATTTGAATCTTTTTGATATAAGTATTGTTTGTTAAATGTGTTTAGAAACATTGAGAAAGATAAATTAAAAAACTTAACTTCAACCTCAAGGCTAAAAGACTACAATTAGCAAGATTTTTGTTTTAAGGAGTCAAGCCCTCAAGTTCATTTAGCATATTCACTATAACTAAGGCCAATGATACTAATGTTTGGGTTAGCAAATGTATTTTAGGATTTTGAAAAAATTGGGCATTTTTTAGTTTTTCTCGATTGCTTAAACACTATAACCAATCTTTTGAACTAAAATTTCAAAACCATAATTCAAAAAGCACACCCATTTCCCTGAACTATAAACGCTATTCCCTGCTTTAACACATGACTCAGATTTGGTGAACTGTTACTGCAAAACTCTACACAAAAATCCCTACATTTTTCAGTGCTTACAAAATGTGCTCATTTAGAAAGCACTAGCATTCGATAATGTTAACTTAAGTACTTGTTCAACATCATCTAGTCTCTTGTGCAGATCATAAAAGCTTCTCATTCTATTTACTGTAACTAGTTGCCAATGCTTTGGTACAATCATGCAGCTGATTATGTATATATCTAACTGTCATAAACTGTCAACCAAAATTTGAACAATTCTGAGAGTGGACTTTATTTTTATTTTTTACTGTAACTTTGTGCACATATTTCTTTTTTATTTCAAAATGACACTGTAATGCGTGTTTTTGCTACGTTTTTTGTTTTTTTGATCAGGTCAGTGGTAAAAGTGTAACTGTGAATCAGTCTTTTTCAATCAACATCACACATACCCACATGTGTACATTTGTACAGTAAATGGATTAAGCATTTGTCTTCAGCATTTCAGTACAGTAACTGCCAAACTGATGCTATATATATAGTTTACATCAGGTAACACTAGCATGTAGTTATATTGACAACATAAATAAAGATTTTGCCTATCTTGTTTGTAAACAATGACACAGCGGACATTCAAGAGGATTTTACCCCCGCTGTTTGTTCAGAGACAGTATAACCTGTGATGTAGACCAGATTTTTTTGGCCTGACCCAGAGCAAAGACAGGATGCTGAGAAAGAAAATCTATAATTTTTTTAAACAGTTGTACTGTGTAGTACATGAATTAAAAAAAATGTGCCAGTGTATACATTAGATGTGTCTTTTGTGTTTATGTCAAAAGGTTTTTGAGGGGGGAACCATAAGCAACATAATTGTTGTAGCAATACTGTTTTGAATTAATTGCACGAGTGTGTAAGACTATGTTGTAGTGTGTGTGTGTTTGAGGGCTTGTGAGTGGTGCCTGAGGACAAAGTTTGGTTTTTCAGCAAAAGTTAATTGTTTTGAGTGTTGAGCTTCATTTTGACCTGAAAATACGATGTTTGGGAAAATGGGTGAGACGTTATGGATTTGTGTTTACTGTTACGAGGATACAAGGCATAGTTTCAAGAAATGTGTTTAAGCAATCAAGAAAAAACGTAATGTACAATGTTGCAATCCTGAGAAGTTTCTAGTTGGTCAATTTTTATGTTGTGTTCTTTTACAAGATACTGTCAGAAAACATGCTCTCTCCAAAATAAATAAGCGAATGCAAACAACGACTTCTGCAGAAAGCATTAAGAAGCCAGAGAGGTAGCTATCAACTCTTTATTTGTGTGTCATAAAGAGTAGGAACAATCCAAATGTTCAGGATGGAAAACTATCATACAGTTATTCGTACAGTATGTTTACTAATTTCAATGTTTATAGAATACTCGGGATAAGCCCGAGTATTAAAATTGTGCGGTATACAGAAGAACACACCACGGCAAGCATATTTTGTGACTTTCTAAAATTTTATAACATTTTGCCTAATTTTTAAATACTTTTGTAATTCTCAACTATTCTTTACAAAAAAAAAAAAATATTACAAATGCAAGATAACATACCAATCACATTTTTATGACTGGCAGTATAATGTGCTAGTATTCCACTCCGAACATAGCCTGTACGGTTCAATGTTGCCATTCAGTCAAGAAAACAACAACAACAACCAATTATGCATAACTGTTATTATGAATTTTAGTTTGTTGAAATGTTGGATTCAACTCGTATTACATTTAACAATAGCATATATTTGTTAAGAAAATTTATATATATATATATATATATATAGATAGCAAATCCTCATTTGCAATCACGATCAGTAAGCAAAATTGAACAGATTTAACACATTTAAACAGATTCAAGTACACAATGTGCATCACTGTGCAATCAAACATATATTTTTGAAAACACCAGAGCATTTAAAAGGTTACCACAGAAAAAACAACTGACCAGTTAAACTGAATTTATTCTTTGACCCACCATCTTATATTGGCATCTTGATTAATACAGGAAGTCTGCACAAGCAACACCGCAGGCAAAATCATATGACACATTGCCTTTTACTATAAATGTTTTATGCTTTTTAAACTTTAATTTGATCTGTCTTCACCACAAATTTTAAATAAATTTACGAAAGCAGATACAGATATAGAACAAAATGAAACAAACCACAATTTGTTTAAAACAAATCATTGTTCATTAAAATTCATAAGCTTTAGTTTATATATTTTTAAGACATAACTTCATTGTATATATATTTTTTCTTCCCCAACCTCACATGTTCTTATGTGCTTTATCTCTTAAAGCAGACCTTTGAGAGCCAGTCAGCACCAGAATAAAGACTTAACTAAAGGTTCTACCAATGTTGTGAGAACCTTCAAGATTATAAACACTATGAACCAACGACAAAAGGACTATGAAACAGCTGTCACAAATTAAACAAGTCTACGAAAATATATTTGTTTGTGCTTTTACAATATCAAATAATCCAAAGCTTTTGGTATTGTTTGAGAATTTAGCACTACATATAAAGGTCATTTAAAGTAATTAACAACTTTTTTTCAGCATAATCATATTTACTAAAAACAAAACAAATTAAAACAGATATCTTACAATGGATTAATGGAAAACCAACCAGCTTGTGGAAAACTTTTTCCGCAAGCATCTGGAGATTTCTAGTATGTGACTTTTTTCTGAACAGTTTTTCCATCCAATGTTTTTTTTTTCTTTTTTTTTTTTTTACTTCTGGACAGCAGTGAATGGAAACAAACAAAACAATAAAATTGGAGTCAAGTCACACATTCATGTCGTTTAATGGAGGTTACTTTCATACAGGTTCCAACAATGAAAAGAATCCAAATTGTCAAATATATTTATATAATATGGACCACAGCCCCGTAGTTTATTCAGTATCCTATTCTTTTTTTTTTTGTAAAATAACCATTCAGTATATCAAAATTCTCTGATTTCAGTTCCTCCCCTGAGTATTTTTAATGTTGTTATAGAAAGGGGTTTACAAAAAACAATAGCTTTGCAATATATACAGGATGGCAGCATTAAACATCAGACATTTACAAAGCTTCCACCAACGGTGCATAGCTTAGAATAGCCATATATGCCATGTAGGTGAATTTGATGGTAAACAGCAATGTTTTAACATGTACAGCTTCCAACATTCCCAACTGAAAAGATCAAAACATATTTAAAAAGAAATTTTAAAAAGTTAAACATTGATACTGAATCCATGAAGGCACCACAGAAAACATTTAAAGCGAGAAAGACGCTCTTAAACATACTGACTGAATGATTTGTTGTGAAGACTTAGTGTAAAAAAAGACATTAAACGTTAATAAAAAGACATTTGAAAAACAAACTAAAATTGAATTTACATGAAATCAGTGCTTCTTTTGGAAGTACAAAGCAACTGAGATGTGGCAACACAACTAATATGTAGAATCACATGTATGTGAAATCTGTTTGTACCTTAGTTTCAAAGAAAGAATATATACCGTTCAAGATTTAAAATGTGCAATCTTAGCATAACCTAATGCCAAAATTCGTAATCTTATAAAATCACCAAATCTGAAATATATGTGCATTAAATCAGGCCACATACCAACAGCCACTGTGGCATTTTGAATCAAAAGAGAAACAGGCCTGTGGAGCTTTAGTTTAGGAAAAAGAAAAATGAAAGTAGATTGTGTTGTTTTAGAAATTAGTTAAAACACTGTCTAATCTCTATCCGGCTCCCACAATAGCATATATTACCCATGAAGTGCCTGTGGCAATCTTCTTGTCTCTTTTCAAACTCTCATTAAACAGAATCGCTCCATTGGAATAGTAGTGACCCCATTCCCACCTGGGTTCTTTACACTGCAGCGCCTCCAAGTGACAGGATGCTGGAGCTACTCAGTATTCCTGGCCAGACTGGGGGTGTGGCAGGACTCCAGTGGAAAAACAGGACAGTCAGTCATTGGTTACTGCAGGATGATTGACACTCAGACCCGACTAGTAGGATGGACATGGTAGGTGCAGTTCTGGATGTCATTTCCATCACTGACACCCTCAGAACAGCCACTATTTTCCCTCCGCAGGGCTAAGAAAGAGAGCCAGAGAGAGAGAGAGCTGGATTAGTCCTCCTTGAGTGCCACTTCAACAACATGCCATATTTCAGTCCACTGTCAAAAAAAAAAAAAAAATCTGAAATGATGCTATGCATAAAGGAAATGAGGTGCCAGCATCCCTGTTACCCTATACAGAGACATTAGGATTTATGAGTGGGTAAATATTTGATTTGCTTTCATGTGACTGGCAAAACAGTAGGAAATGTAAATGTGACATGTTTATATACTGACAGCTCTCTTCCTCGTCCCCCTCGGGCAGCAGCAGGTGCCCGTGGCAAGGGCTGGGCAGGGTGGACTGAGTTTGACCCTCCTGACTGGTCCCCAACTGCAGCCTGCGCATGTGACGAACTACCGCTGTGGCATTAAATGCTTGCTGTGTACGATAGTAAAAAAAAATCATGCTTTTCACCAGCAATACTTTGTTAACTTTCTAAGATGAGGTTCTTTCACTTTATCCACACACATTTACCTTCCACTTGCTTTTGGCAAAGTTCTTCTTAATTTGGGCACTGACAGATTCATGGATATTCTTATCCAACGCTGTGTCTCCAGCGATCCTAAAATATAAAACAGGCATTAAAGTTAAGTCTGATGTCAACTGTATCTGGTTGCATAAAAGCAAAATATCTTTTTGAGAAGCCAATCTGCTGTTTAAAAGCCCCGTCATCATCTATTGCCACATGTTCTTCCAAAGCAGCATTACTTTCTCCATAGATTTTAAGTCAAATGAACATTTATGATAATAATGTATCAAGAACTGAGCAAAACTAATTTTTTTTTCTGCATGGAAAAAGCAGTCTCTTTTTTGTTCCATAAAAGAAAGTTATATGGTTTTGAAATTACACAACAAAAATAAATGATGTTGCTGGAAAGAATTTCGCTAGCTCTAGATCATCTGGAACTGGAAGGGTACTCATTGTGTTAGACGCGTTGACAGATGTTTGAAAGGCTGAAATGTGATGGTTCATGACAATGTACAGTAGGACTGCCAAGCAGTAAAGCCACAACATATGGTAACTATAATGGTTATGGCAATACATTTCTGTACGTGTGCAGTCATTGTTTAAATTGCTGCATGACAGAGTGCAAAATTATTAAAGTGCTGTAAGTGAGATTTACAGTATCTCTGACGATCAGTCTGAACTCATACCATGGGTGCTGAAGAGCCTGTTCACACGTGTAACGCTGGCTGGGATCTTTTTCCATTAAATGGACAATAAAATCTTTGGCTGAGAAAAGAGCACAGTGTGAAAGTTCAGAACATGACATAACTGTTTCCATAATGTCACTGAAAAAAACTGTCAGAGGACGATAAGAGGAGAAAATAAGATTCTTTTGTTTGATCTGGCAGACATAAAAGTAACATTTTGATTGACTCCAAACCATAAGTGTTTGGTAAAAGAAAGAATTAACTCGCTAAACTTAAAAATGTAGGGAAACATTACAGACGAAGTGTTATACCTGAGTCAGAGATATCATCCCAGTACGGTGAATCAAACTCATACTCTGCTTTCAGGATCTGCTCAAAGAGCTTGGCATCATTCTCATCGTAAAATGGCGGATAGCCACATAAACTAAGAGGAGACAAACAGAAATCCAGTTGAATTCTTGGGAATTTAGTTTTATACATTAGGAAATCTGAATGAAGCAGGACTGTAAGTAGTACTAGTCAAACTAACAGAATGTAAGCGATGACGCCGATTGACCAGCAGTCCACTGCTTTACTATACGGCTTCTGTGCCAGAACCTCAGGAGCTGAAGATCAGAATAAATGGGATTAAACATCAGTTTAATTGATCAACCAAAAACTTTACAAATGACAATTTAACCTGAACATTTTAATTATTTTAAAAGTAGTGTTATTAAGCATGGCTCTTTCCCTACAGTTGGAGCAAAAGGCGTACAACCTTTAAATTCATTGAATTAACTGGTATGTTGACAGGTACGGGGAGGAAGGGAATACAGGCAAATGATTTCCACATTTTAAATAAAAAATATGAGTAGCTATATTTTCATTACAGTTACATCGTAAAATTATTTCAAAGTAATCACTTTGAATTTTAATGTTATTTATTTAATTTAAACATTAATGTAAATTGTAATGGGCAATTAATGTAAACAGCAAATGGTGACTTTTCAACACTGCACTCTCACAGTTCTGCTCATAACTATATTTGCATTTTTGTTCCTTCATGAAATATTGTAGACAACTGGTGTTGTTTAAAACAATACACAGAGTAAAAGTCCTGTGTTTTGTGGGTGTATTTTTTCTCTAGAGGACCCTTAGTACTCCAAAGTATTTGAATTAATTTACAAAACTTAATCTAACACATTTTTCCATCTAAGTGGCAAAACGTTTCAGCTTTTTTCTTTTTTAGCTTTTTTTTTTTTTTTTTTTACAAATAACACACTAATATAATTTTCACTGACATACAGGATATTCTTTGGTATTAGGTA
>JAUMHR010000008.1:767670-795703 GCA_032361145.1 Enteromius fasciolatus | reverse complement strand
ACAGAATGAAGTATGTTTGTGTAGAAATTTAACAAAAACTGGCATGAAATGCTTAGAGAGCTTAGAATACTCAAATAAATACTGATTTAGGAGTAAATTGCAGTGGCCTCTTATTTTTTTCCAGAGCTGTATATAAATATATATATATATATATATATATATATATATACCTTACCATCAATCTGTCTCTTCAGGAGAGAGAGGATGTCACTATGGAGGTCAGTAATGGAGAGCCAGGTTGCCAGTACTACGAGCAGCTCTGCTACAACGACATGTGGTTAAAAGTGGGAGACTGTGTCTACATCCGCTCTCATGGGCTTGTACGCAACCGTGTGGGCAGGTAGGGTATTAACGACGAGACCAAATGATGAGTTGTTCATGTTGTGAATCATTTAAAGGACTATAAAGGTACAACATGAATTCTGGAAATGTTGGGGCGTTTTTTAAATTTAAATAAATTTAAAAACTAAAAGACTTTCAAATCCCATTATCCAATATTTTATTCACACATTTTATTTATTAACATAGAGATTTCATTCCTGCTACCGGTCTTTTTTGGCACTGGGGCAACAAAGGGCTGAAAAAGCAAGACATTTTGAAAGAATTCAGCTGGGAGAACATCTAAAGATGGGCAGAAGCTCTCCAATCTGTGAAAGAGTGTGGAAAAGATTGTGGAAACAATGTTCCTCAACATTAAATCGCAAAGGCTTTGCAAATTTCATCATCTACAGCACAAAACATCTTCAAAAGAATCAGAGAAACTGTAGAAGTCTCTGTGCATAAAGGACAAGGCTCAGGCTCTTTGTTGGATGCCGTGATCTTCGGGCCTCAGACGACACTGCATCACTCATAACATGATTCTTTCATTGACATTACTAAATGGGCCCAGGAATACTTCCAGAAACCCCTGTCAGTAAACACAGTCCGCCGTGATATCTGCAGATGCCAACTAAACTGCAAAAAGGAAGCCTTACAGTATGTGAACATGACATCCTGTGGGCCAAGACTCATTTAAATTGATCTGTTTCCAAGTGGAAAAGCGTTCTATGGTCAGATGAGTCCAAATTGTACATTCTTGTTGGAAATCACAGATGCCGTGTCTTCCGGGCAAAAACTTAGGAGACCCTCCAGTGTGTTATCAGCGTTCAGTTCAATAGCCAGCATCTCTGAAGGTATGGGGGTGTGTAAGTGCATACGATATGTGAGCTTACGTGTTTTGGAAGGCACTATGAATGCTGAAAAGTATACAAAGCAACATATTTTAGAGCAACATATTCTCCCCTCCAGCTAACGTCTGTTTCAGGGAAGGTCTGGTGTATTTCAGCAGGACAATACTAAACCACAAACTGCAGCATACAACAGCATGTCCTGTGCTAAACTGACCTGCTGCAGATCTTTCAGATTTCACATCATTAAACAAAAAATATTTCGAAGACGACCACAAACTCTTCAGCAGCTGAAAACCTATATCAGGCAAGAATACGACCAACACCAAAACTCCAGAATTGTATATCCTTGATGCCCAGACGTCTTCAAACTGTTTGGACACGAAGAGGAGATGCTATACTATGGGACCCAACTATTTAAGAGCTGTTGCAAGCATCAAAATTATAACGAACAAATTGTGTGCATAAATTAGTAAAATTTATTTCTCAGTTTAAACATGTTTTATGTTATCTACGATCTGTTGTGAATAAACTATTGGCTCCTATGATTTGATTATTTTGGTTTTATTAACATTTAATAAAATGCCCCAACATTTGCGGAATGTTTAAAGGTACTGTATGTAGGATTGACACCGAGTGGTTGAACTAGGTATTGCAGTTCAAATTCAATGTTTTTTTCACCCGGCCCCTCCTACTCAGACTTGACGCACATGCAGGTTGCCAAATTGGAGACAGCAACTAGAACGAGCGCAATGACGATGGAATGAGCTGTGTCTATGTAGAACAGGCAACCTGGATGACTGACTTGTGATTGGGAGATAGATGGAGGGTGGCGCTTCAGACCAAAACAAAACATGACAACATAAACATCAGTTGAGGACTGCAACTGAGCTTTTTAAAGGAGAATATCCAGGCTGTACTACTGCTGTCAGAGATATGAGTACTTGAAATTAACATGATTTCTTAATGCCTGTTGAACATAACAGAGACATTTTATGGTTATTACAATAAATTACTTACATAAGGTTCCTTTAATGCCAAGATTACCAAACTTGATGTAACACAACTTAACAGTGTCACATGACAATATCTCCTTATGTTTGAATGGGTTTGTGTTGTAATAGGATAGAGAAGATGTGGGTACGAGATGAAGCTGCATACTTTTTTGGCCCCATCTTCATCCATCCTGAGGAGACTGAACATGAACCTACTAAGATGTTCTACAAGAAGGAAGTGTTCCTCAGTAACCTGGAAGAAACCTGTCCTATGACCTGTATTGGAGGTAACCGTATTTGAGATGGCCTCCATCATTACAACTGTATTATTGAGTGCTTACAAGGACATTGCCTGAAGAACAGACCGAATGCGACTGAGGACTTTTACTAAATAAATGATTTGTTCGTTTTTCTGATTAAGTCTTATCACTATGTCTTCTCCATCTGGAATTCCTCAGGGAAGTGTACAGTGTCTTCTTTCAAAGATTTCCTGTCATGCCGGCCAACTGAAATGCCGGAGGAGAATGTGTTGCTGTGTGAGAGCCGCTACATCGAGAGCGAGAAGCAAATGAAGAAGTTTAAAGGGCTGAAGCGTTTCTCTCTGTCTGCCAAAGTAGTTGAGGATGAAATCTATTACTTCCGGTCAGTTGCTTCATACTTGTTAAATAATCCAAAATAATACCAATAATATTATAAAAATGTATGTACATAAAAAACAGACTTTAGAGTCAATGAGAGCCTTGATCTTAACTGGGATTGCTCGTTACTGTCCCAAATTTGGAGACTCAGGCTTTTTGTTTTCTCTGTCAGAAAGCTCATAGTGCCTCAGAAGGAGCCGTCTCCACTGCTGGATAAGAAGATCGAGGAGTTGGAGGCCAAGTTTGCAGATATGACGGATGAAGAGCTGGAGGATTTGGGTGATGATGACGGAGACGGGTCTGATGGCCACTGCATGCGGCAGCTTCAGACTCAGCTGACCAGCGACATGGACATGCTGCATTATGCCCCTCCGCAGGTCTGCAGTATGACATACCTGAAGGAAAACCACTTTGTCCTTGTTTGTTTAGACTTGGATGTTTAGAATGGCTTTGTAGTCCCACAGTAAAACATAATCAAACCTTTAAATAGAGCAATTTAAGGCCTTGGCAATTGTCTCCACTTAGTGTTGTGAGATTAAATGTGACCCTGGAAAACAAAACCAGTCGTAAGTGTTAATTTTCCGAAATAAAGATTTATACATGAATAAGCTGAATAAATACGCTTAGGGGATAGGGCAATATTTGACCGAGATACCCATACAATGTATTGTTGTCTATTGCTACAAATACTGTATACCCCAGCGACTTCAGACTGGTTTTGTGGTCCAGGGTCACAAATTAGCTATGCCCCCTTAAGTGTTTTTCACAGTAAGTGTTCACAAGATATTTTGAAGCATCTTGAAATGTTTCAACTTCTATGAGAAATTCTTGAAAAGTTTACTCATTTTGCACAAGGTCTGTTTTACAATTGTTTTAAAAAACATTATAGTGATAGTTATGATAGTCGAGTGCTAAAAATTAAAGTGTGGTCACTGTGGTGGCCCAGTAGTTAGTGCACAACACAATGGAAAGATGCCGCAACACAACCAAATTAGCACAACACAACGGAAACAAGTCATAACAACGAAATTAGATCAACACAGTAAAATTAGTCCTATGTGTTGTGTTGTGGCGATTGTAAGGATTTTGTTGTTGTTGTGCACTACCGGGCTGCTGTAGGTCACATTTACTGTTGGTCAGTTGATATTTTACAGTTGGAAATATATATTGATAAAAGACCTTTTTTTGCCACAAAGTTTTGCTGAAATTTTACTAATCACTAATTTGACCATACATACACACTTTCTTCTGCAGAACACAAAATACGTAGAATTACGTACACGTACAATTTATGGACAACAAAAGACTGAGATATTGTTAAACATTTATTTTGTGTTGCTCAAAGTGGGACACGTTTAGACCGTCATGAAGGTGAGTAAATGATGGGAACATCCTCATTTGTGGGTGAACTAGCCTTTGAAGTCTTCATTTTTGAAATGTCTCTTTATTCAACTATTTTTATGATGTTTTAATAATGTGACACTAAAACAGCATTGTTAATCTGAAATGAATTATTGCACAATAACAGCCAGTCTTGCAACAAAGTAGAAGCTTAAATCCAGTGATTCATTCTTCCAAACTTGCTGTGTAAACTTGCCTACCCTTAACCTGACAATCGCATTAAAACTAGGGATTTCAAAAAAACAAATGGAGAATGGATGGATCAAATCAAAAGTACCATTAGCAGCTTTTGTGCATGTTGTCTAAGGCTGTAAGTATCTCATTTTGTCCACAGTCCACACCCAAGTCAATTAAGGGCCTGTCAAAGAAGGAGGGGGCGAAGAGAAAGATCAACATGAGTGGCTACATCCTCTTCAGCAGTGAAATGAGAGCCGTCATCAAGGCCCAGCACCCTGACTTCTCTTTTGGAGAACTCAGTCGACTCGTAGGCACAGAGTGGAGGAACCTTGAGGCCACTAAGAAAGCGGAGTACGAAGGTGAAGTGTTGAATTTTGCTGTTGGTCATGAAAGATGCATGGCATCAATGTCTTCAGGTTTTCCATGAAATTGTTTTTATCTTCTGTCATTGATTTAGAGCGGGCAGCAAAGGTAGCTGAGCAGCAGGAGCGAGAAAGAGCAGCGCATCAGAACTCCCCAAGAGCAGGTACCCCAGTAGGGGCGCTCATGGGGGTAGTACCTCCCCCGACCCCTATGGGAATGCTTAGCCACAGCATGATGCCTATGGCAGGTAACCCCTCTCAGATGTGGTGGACATATCTTTCTGGTGCCACACAGAGCTGCAATAAGAAGCCTAACTGCTAACACACTCATCCCCAGTGCACTTTCCATCTTCAACCAGTCCATTCCTTCTGCCATGTTTCGGTGTCTATAATCCCAGATTCTTTGAATGTGATTTTGAATGCATGGCCTTTGACATCCATCAAAGAAATATTGCATGAACTGTAATAATCCTGAAACCTTATTAATTAATGATAATGATAATTAATGAACTTTATTAATAAATGATGCTCAGCCATGGATTCTGTGATGTTTACTCAGAATTCATACACGTTTCCACTGACTTGAAAGCTGAAAAGTGATTCAAATAATTATTTAAAAAAAAGGCATCTTTATGACTAGCTGAATAGAATAGTGTGTAGCAAATATAAATAATATATTGTAAAACATTATATTTGTTAAAAAAAAAGATGCACAGTATATCTTGTATATATATTATTAGAGTTATTATTATTATTTCTATTTTATCCATGTTTTTATCCATTGGGTGTTTAGTTATGCATGCAATTTTTTTTTTCTAATATTCTTTTCTGTCCCACTTTATATTAAGTGTCCCTTATACCTGTGTAATTCTATAGTAACTAGATGTGTACTAGAAGTGTTACACTTTATATTAAAATAAAACAATTGCTGTGGATTTATCATGTAGTTACTCTGATGTTACTCAGCAGCGGGCAGTAAATTAGGCTTTACATATAAATTGTGGTTGGTGTCCAGAATGTTACACTTTATATTAAGTGGGCAGTTCCTGAACAGTTACCATGTATATACACTGGTGTTACAGATGTGCACCGACTCCACCCACTTTACATATCCCTAAACCCACCCAACTACACCCCCTGAACACCCCCTGCTCCAGTTACTCTTATACATACTGCTGGTACAAAATGTAATTCCTGTCACATGACACATGAAGTGATAAAAGTGTTGTTACCAATGTCCTGTTACACATTTGTACTCACACACACCAGTCTGAGGGGTGTTACATGTGTGTAGTTACAGAGATATTACAGCTGTAGATACTATGTACCGGTGAGTACTTACACTGTAGTTACATACTAGATACACATTTAGTTACTATGGAAGCACACAGGTATAAGGGACACTTAATATAAAATGGGACCTTATTTTCTAATTTTATAATACTTTTCCTATTATCTAACACTTGTTAAAAATTACTTGTTAATAATTTATTATTAATTGCCACCAATTTTTAACAATTAAATGGACTGTTTTCACAAGACGTGTGCCCTCAGCATTGTAAATCCTCAAATGTTTTTCACATTTGTATTTTTTTAAATAATAATAATGTATGAATATTTATAACAGCTTTTTTATCATATAACCTTTGCATCAAATTTAAAAAAGAATAATAATTCACACTAATGCAATGTACTGGTTTATCCGTAAAATAAGGTCTTTTTTCACTTTTCTTCAGTGGAAATGCATTGATAGGAGCCAGAGTTATTCGCTCTGGTGCCATCTTCGTAAAAAGTGTGTGTGTGTGTGTGTGTGTGTGCTGGGTTTGACATTTCAGTGTGAATGATTAATCAGCTGACTTGACTCTAATTGTAGTCTTCTTTTTACATGTAGTGCATGAATTCATTCTCATAACTGCATGATGTACTGATGCATGCATATGTTGTGTCGCCACCTTCCTCTTCCTCCAAAGGCATGATGGGTAGTTACAGGCCACCCATGCAGCCCTTTCAGGGGTCTGTCAATGGAATGATTAACTTGGCCGGCATGCCTCTACATCCCATGAGGCTGCCTACCTTACCCCTCTACTCCCCGTGGGGTATGCCTAGCATGCCATATCCGGGTAAGGACCACTTCACAGCCACACGCCTCCACTTGCAGTTGCTTCCTGTCTGCCTCTCCAATCCTAACAAGAGGGGCTACCTGTACCATAGGCTCAGGGGCTCAACTGAGCAAAGTGTCTGCCCTGGCCATGACTAAACCAACTGAAGAGATTCCCAAGACTCTGGAGAAGAATAGTTTATGACAATACAGTCATGATTTAATCAGCCTGATTTTGTTACAAACATGTATGGCTTTCTTTTATTCATTCATGGAGCACAAAATGTGGTTTCAGAAACACTTTACAATAAGGTTTTATTTGTTAACATTTATTAAAGGGAGGAATAATAAAAATCAATATTTAGTCAGGTTGTTTCCTTCCTCTGTTGAACACAAAAGAAGATTAACCTGAGGAACACGGGTAGCCAAGCAGAGGTGCCTTTGACTTCTACAGTATGGGAAAAGGGGGTAGTCACCATCAGGTGTTTCTCGTATTCCTCAAAAATATATTATTCCGTGTTCAGCAGAACAAAGAAATGAATACAGATTTGGGACAATGTTTGAGTGAGTAAAAGATGACAAAATTAACTTTTGGTTGAGCTATCCCTTTAAGTACATTAGTTAACATGAACCTAAATATGAACAATATTTCTACAGCATTTATGAATATTAGTTACTGTTCCTTTCACTATTTTCTAATACATTTTTAAGATCAACAGTTGCATTTGTTAGCATGAACATGGTCAAACAGTAACACAAGTTCTGTATTTATACATTGGTACATACATTACTTATAACTAATGAAACCTAATAGTAAAGTGTTACCAAATATTAAATGTTGCCAATATTTTTTTAATATTCAAGCTCTTTTCCATATCCTGAAAGCAATGGTGACTTTGGGAATCTAATAAGCTTTAAAAAGGTCTGTAGTAGACAAAAAGTACGCATTACAAGTAGTGTGCGTTGCTAAATTAGATTACAAGTAACCAGTAGTAATGCTTTACTTTTTTAATTTGAAGGAAATATCTTATACTAAAGTAGTTTTTTCCCATGTATTGATTGACAGCTCTTGTGTTGCCATGTTGAGAGAAATAAAAGTAATTTCAGATGAGGTTACTGTAGTTCTAGACTAAATACGACCACGTTTACTCATCTTACTACACAAAAACGATTCGGTAAATGCAAAATCTGAGTATTATACACACCTACAATAATTCAATATGTTAAATAATTGTTTAATAAAGCTTGGTGTTTGCCTGATTACTGCCATTGATGTTAAACATGACACAAATTAATAACCATTTCAATTGTAGTCTTTTCCAAACACATTTATTACTGAACTTCTCAAAGCGCACAATGTCACACAGAAGTCCTATGGGATACTTTTAGACTTCGGGAGCTTCTCGTCACTGTATGATTTTGTGATATGGAGAAGAGCAGCATTTCTCATTTTCACTTTTTAAACAGATAAAGATTTAACTTCGGATGTCTGTGGATTTCACCAGATGCTAATGATTTCAGCTTATGATATCAGTCTCTTATTGCAGTGTGTGCTGATTCATCTTTCGCAGGTATGAATGGAATGGCCCCAGGGTCTGCAGGAAGCACTTATGGGACTCAGGTAAAACTCATTTTGAAAGTCTTCTCATTTATCCCTTACATGTTTAATTTTAGGAGATAGGTCAGGTGGCTTCTGCTGCTCGGGGCACAAAAGGAAATTAAAGACCAACTGTTTTTCTAGATGGGTGTAATGAACTCGGGCCAGCAGGCCCCTCCACCCTACCCGGGGCAGGGCCAGGTTGGGCAGCCCGCTCTGCAGCAGCCCTCCACCCCTATATTTGTGGCTCCTCCACCCAAACCCCAGAGACTGCTCCATTCAGAGGCATACCTGAGATACATAGAAGGACTCAGTTCTGAGTCCAGTACTGTCAGCAAATGGGACCAAACGCTCTCAGGTGAGTAAGATGGCAGATTTATATTATGTTAGTGATTAACTTGCATGTTGTGTTGTTTTGTTGTTGTTGTTTTTTCCCATGACCAATATAGATACTCAGAGATCAGGGCAGTCAGATGACTCTTGAGAAATGTCAAGGTCACCCCAAAATCCAAAAAGAATAATAATAATGATGATAATAATAATAATTACGTTTTACATACATAAAATAAAAGTTTCCTTAAAATATGTTAAATGTTAAAATATGAATAATATGTCATATGTTTTATATTAGATTTTTTTTACATAATGTATGTATGTGTTCTGTGTATATATTTATAATGTGTATATATAAATACGCAAGTAAATATGCATAAATATGCATGTAAACATTTCAGAAAAAAATATTATCCTTATATATTTAATATATGTATTTATAATATAAATTATATGAATATAAATATATAGACATGGAAATATTTTCCAAATATATACTGTATGTGTATATATATATATATATATATATAAAATGATACCAATTAAGACATATAATAATTAAGACCATTAACTGTTACATTTTTTTGTTTTGATAGAAGTCTCTTGTGCTCACCATTGCATTTATTTGATCAAAAATACAATATTGTAAAATACTATTCCAATTTAAAATAACTTAAAATTACAATTTAATATATTTTAAATGTAATTTATTAATGTGATGCAAAGCTAAATTTTCAGCAGCCATTAGTCCAGTGTAATATAATGTCATTTAATAAATAAATATAATAATATATGCCATATAATAAATTACCAGAAAACAAGCAAATAGAACAGAAAAAAGATTAAATATTATCATTTAGAATATGAATAAAATGTTTATGTTTTACTGTCTTTTAAGTGGTAGCTTGTTACACTCTTGTTATCTACTCACAAGTCTGTCCTTTGGTTTTGGAACTGATGCTAGGCTAACATTATAAATCTTAAAGCAGCCAAATATTGTCATTGTGTGTCACTTCAGCTCGCAGAAAAGATGTAAGGCTCACAAAAGAGCAGGAGAGCCGCCTGCCCTCTCATTGGCTGAAGAGTAAGGGAGCTCACAAGACCATGGCTGACGCTCTGTGGCGACTACGGGACCTAATGCTACGAGACACACTAAACATTCAACAGACGTATAACATCCAAAACCTCTGAAGCATTCCTCCTCATTCTCACTCGACAAGATGAGCTGTTCTTAGTGTTTTAATGTCGTGATCAAATAACCTTCTGTTTAGGGTTTTTTAATGCTAAATATTGTCTGTTGGCTTTGTTAGTGTTGATGTTTCTTGATAGCACTTTTGATTGGCTGATTTTGTATGTTGGCTATTCAATGTTCTTAGACCAATTTAAACATTTTCATAAAATGTTGAACTTTAAAGTGTTGACCTTAATGTTTGTGCATTGTATTCTGTGAAAGAGTTGAGTTAGGATTGTTACGAGCGAATGGCCGTTTTTGGGTCTTGGTTCAGAAAATGGTATACAACAAAAAGTTAATACGCCTATTTTTCATATCATCCCAGTTGTATTAGCTAAAAACATTTTGGAATGGACATCATCTGTCTATTGTTTCAATAAACTTACAGTGACAGGACACTAGATAAAGTGTGTTATTTCATATAAAAACATAAAAAAGAAGTATGTCAGGACATGTTTGGGGTACTTGTTTGTGATCACCAATGCTGCATTTATGTTAAGGGGAAAAAACGCTTTTATTTCAAAATAGAAATCTGTATCAGCTTTCCATGCTGAATATAAGCATACATTTTACTTGAGTTGGGAGGGTTACCTGAGAAACATAGTATTAAATAATACTAATAATTACTTTATTATAGTAATGCAACTAATTACATTTACAAATTACAAATGCTATCAACTTTCAAAATCAATTGAATTTCAAAGTTTCAGATACTTAACTTGAATAAAGATTATAATAATTTTAATTTTAAAAGCCACCACAAATTTTTACTTTTTAATCTACCTCTTTTATTTATGTATTTTAAATGCAGATTTGATAATAACAATCAACAGCTGAATTGCTATGATACTGTTTTTGAAATAGCTATGACAGTAAAAAACACTGGCCTCTAACAATGTCTTGGACCAAAAAAAAAAAAAACAGTTAATTCCTAAATAGCAAATAATAAAACAATTATCGAATTAGCAAGTGTTCTAAAAAGTGTCCTTCGGGGAAAGAAATCAATCTAATCATGTTTAATGTATTTAAACATTTTCTCTATTTACATATTTTGTCATTAAATTACGTAATTTTCCTCACAAACACTGTTCACCACACGCTTCACAGCAAGAAAAATATCAGCCCATTTGCTACTTTTTTTTTGGTCCGCCATGTTGGTGACGTCACTCAGGAGGGAATGAATGAAGCGTCATCCTTCAGGAGCAGAGTCTGCAGCGCGAGGCCTCACTGCACGCGCAAACACTGAATTCAGGCAGGACTAATAGCACTTTTTCACCTCCAAATCACAACATATAAGCACCAGAGCATGTGGCGCGCCGGAGCGGTGAGTTTTGCGCTAATCGCGTGCTTTTTCCGCGCGTCGCTGTGCGCGGAGGGGCTGGTGAACGAGGATGTAAAGCGCACGCTGGACCTGAGCTCTCACCTCGCGAAGATCACGGCGGAGATCCAGCTCGCGAATCACGGAGCCTCGCGGGTCACCAGTTTCACGCTCGCGCTGGAGGCCGAGCTCGCGCCGCACCTGGCTTTCGTCGGCGCTTCTGTGAGTAAATTCACCTTAAATAATAAATGCAAGCGTAAAGATGCAGGAGCCTTTCTGCTGTCACTCTGTTTTAAATTGTGCTTGTCCCTTGCACAATTTACTCATTATGTGCTTTATTTAACTAAAATAAATTATTACTGAACTGTATTATTAGCAGTGAGACAATGGGCAGTGCAACTTTTAATAACTGTAGCCTGAGCTAGCAACGCACTACTGCTCGATTTGTACGTTTGCACTTGTTTTGACAAAATAAAAACTTAATTAGCGTAGTCAAGATGTAATGCTTGTTCAAACAAGTACTTAAAATGAATTATGATATGGCGCACTTGGCGTTATTGAGCTGTTTTATGTAGAAGTTAGCATTAGCAGTGGGTGTGCAGCGCACTTCCGCTTTGCTCTGTCAGTGCCAGCGTGACACGTAAGCTCTGGATGGACCATTCACTTCCGCGCTGCGTCACTAACTCACTTATCATAGAGAAAGGATAATTTGGGTTTCTTGTTTTTAATAAAGACGTTGCTTTCTCGTGCTAAAGATTGTAGATGATCAAGCAAGCGCTGTATAATTCACACATCTAGCGCTCTTTTGCAGGTAGTTGACTTTGACCTGTAGACAAAGGGCTTGTATTTAAGCTTGAGCATAATTTGGGGTTATGGATCTGCCAGGTTTGTCTTTCTTTTGGATGCTTACTGTGAAATTGTTCTAGATATAAGACAAGTTTTGTGTCTATACCAGGTGAAGGGTGAGGAAGAGGAGGATGAAAGCCTGGAGCTGAAAGAGACCACTATCCATGGACAAAGGTAAACACTGATGGAAACTGAGTGTGCCAAAAAGTGATCTCAATTATGAAATGGTTATAATGGCAGTCACATTTGTTTTGATCAAAAATTATACATCGCAAATTAGTGATCGCAACTGTTTATTTTACAGTCGGGCTCGTGTCGTAGTGCAATAATACTGCAGGAACAAGCACTCATTAATACAACGTTATTATACTTTCTACAAGTGTGCAAATGTGTATTGCCAAGCCCTTTTAATCATCAGCATCAGCCAATATTTTATTCTGCTGGTGTTTGTGAGAGATATTGTATACTTATTCTTTAAGCTGCTAAAGTATACACCTTGTTTAAGTAGCTGTTATATGAAATACACATTTTATTGCAGCAGTTTTTATGATTTTGATATTTCCCCTGTTTGAAATACATTGATAGTCACAAATGTATAGGAGTTCAGTTTACTACTACTATCTACATTATGTGTACTTTTGTAATGTTTAAAGTGCTCCTATTATGCCATTTTAAAGGTGGCTAATATTGTTAATATTAATATAGTCTCTTAAAACAGGTTCACATGTATGCAAGGTCAAAAAACACTTTAGTTTTCCCAAAAAATAGATTTAATTTTACCCCATTTCTAAATGATTCATAACGACTCGTGTGAAGCAGTTCGAAGACTCAGTCCGTCTAAACCCGCCTCTCCGTGATCCCTCACTGCTGTGATTGGTCAGATGGCGCAGTCCTTTATGATTGGTCTACAGCTACAGCGGTCCACAGAGCTTGTACCAAAACTATACTTTCTGACATTACTAGAGGTGCTTTCTGAGAGAATGCAAGGACTACCGTGGAAAGTGCTCGCAAATTTTGGGGGAGTATATAAACCGTTTGTGATAAAGGATGATCATGTGGCCAAGCCTCCGCTTTAGTGTTTTGTTTTGCTGTTTAGAGTACACTTCCTTCTCTTTATGTATATATGTTTATTTTCTTGGAGATGCATGTATTATTTACAGCTCAAGCGTCTTGTTTTTCCTCCCTGCAGTGGTAAGTTCTTCGAGGCACGGTTACCGTCGTCTCTTGCTCCGGGTGCTAAACTGCGGGTGAAGGTTGAGACGGTGTTCAGTCACGTGCTGAAGCCCTTCCCCACCCATATCACCCAGGCCGAGCGACAGCTGGTGGTCTTCCAGGGGAACCACTACCTGTACTCCCCGTACCCCACCCGCTCCCAGACCACCCGCGTTCGGCTGGCCTCCAAAACCATAGAGAGCTATACCAAGCTGGGCAACCCCACCAAGAGTGACGAGACCGTCGAGTACGGACCGTTCAAAGATGTTCCTCCCTTCAGCCAGGTGACCGACCACAACAACCACTGTGCCAAACTGTGTTCACATGATGATGATAATGTCATTACCTGGTGTTTGTGAAATAATTTACTGCATGCATCACTTGAAGTTTGTTGAAGATTTTGTTTTTGTACACATGCCTGACTAGATTTTTACATTTTTACCTCATTTTATCCACTGAAATGTCATTTATTTTTAACTCGGAGAAACAAAAACAAAATTACACTTAATTTGGAGAAAAACAGCAGCAGTTTAAAGCAGTTGTGCTGCTAATATATTGTTACTGTCACTCTTAACCCATCAAATGTATCCTTGTTAGGTGTTAATTAAAAAAAATTAAAATCATAATAATATAATGTCTTCCTAACCCGGTTTTAAATGGTGGTTTGTAGGATGTCATGAAGATCCACTATGAGAACAACACACCTTTCCTCACCATCAGCAGCATCACTCGCACCATCGAGGTCTCTCACTGGGGCAACATCGCTGTGGAGGAGACCATCGACCTGAGACACACCGGGGCTTACCTGAAGGGGCCTTTTTCCCGTTACGACTACCAGAGACAGTCTGACAGCGGCATTTCATCAGTCAAATCTTTCAAGGTGTCTTAACCCTGTCTCCTTATTTCTATTAGTTTTTAAAACTCATTAGTATTTAGCAAAACGATAACTAGTTCAACACACTGGCTCAGCCAAAAATGGCATCCTAGCAGCCAACTCTTTAAAAAAACCAGTTAATTTTATATGAAGCTGAAATTCTGATTTAAACCTGCTTTAGCAGAGGAAACGTTTGGTTCTCTTCATCGGTTTATTTCTCTTGCAGACCATCCTCCCAGCCTCTGCTCAGGACGTGTATTACCGTGATGAGATCGGGAACATCTCCACATCTCATCTCCAAGTCCTAGATGATTCCGTCGAGGTTGAAATCCGTCCCCGTTTCCCGCTCTTCGGTGGCTGGAAAACGCATTACATCATCGGTTATAATCTTCCCAGTTATGAGTATCTCTACAATCTGGGTGGGTGTCTGGTATCGAGTTGACAGACTGAAATATGTTCTGTTGATTTAAACTCATCATCTACCATCCTTTTGTCCTTTAGGAGATCAGTATGCTCTGAAAATGCGCATGGTCGATCATGTCTATGATGACCAGGTTATTGACCAACTCACTGTGAAACTGATCCTTCCTGAAGGAGCCAGGTGAGCTTCTGATAGGCAAACCTCACGAGCAAAATAATCAGCTTTCATTTGCTGATTTAACACTACTCTTTAATTCTCCCCAGAAATATCCACTTGGACACTCCCTACCCCATCACCCGCAGCCAGGACGAGCTTCATTACACTTACCTGGACACCTTTGGCAGACCTGTGCTGGTGGCCACCAAGAACAATCTGGTGGAGCAGCATATTCAGGACGTTGTGGTAAAGCAGGGTCATTTTAAAAGCTTTTGAGGGATACAGAAACTCTGTAAAGCATCGTCTTCCTCAATCCTGTCCTTACAGTAAATTCGTTTTTTTCAAAAACCCCAAAAGTGAGTAATAACTCTGTTTCTCTTTAGGTTCACTACACCTTCAATAAGATCCTGATGCTGCAGGAGCCCTTGTTAGTGGTGGGAGCGTTCTACATCCTCTTTTTCACCGTCATCATTTACGTGCGCCTCGACTTCTCCATCACCAAGGTGCGTCTGGGGCATGCGGTACTGTTGAAGCGACCGTGAAGGAGTCGCATTAACCGAGCTGTGGTTTCCTCCGTTAGGATCCAGCAGCAGAGGTGCGCATGAAGGTGGCCTCCATCACCGAGCAGGTCCTGACTCTGGTGAACAAGCGTCTGGGTCTGTACCGCCACATGGACGAAGTCGTGAACCGCTACAAGCAGACTCGTGATACCGGAGCACTGAACAGCGGCCGTAAGACCCTGGAGGCCGAACACCGCACCCTCTCCAATGACATCAATTCTTTACAAGCCCGCCTCAAAGCAGAGGGCTCCGATCTGGCTGAAAAAGTAGAGTCAATCTCTCTTCAATATATAACATTTCAAAGAGATACTCTCATAAACATTTAAATCCTGTTATTAATTACTCCCTCTCATGCAGTTTTAAATACGTAGTGTATATGTCTGTGTAGGGTCGGAAAGCTCTTAGAGAGTTATGAAAAATGTCTTTGTGCCCCGTGAGGGTGAGTGGTTGATGAGAGCTTACTTTTTGGGTGAACTGTCCCTTTAAAGCAGGATTTTTCTGTTTTCTCTGTGTGCAGGTTGGCGAGATACAGAAGTTTGATAACCAGCTGAAGGATCTGGTGTGTCGATCCTGTCAGGAGGCTGAACGCCTGGTGGCCGGAAAGGTGAAGAAGGATGCCTACATTGACTCTGATAAAACCCTGTCAGGCAAGAGGCAAGAGCTGGTCAGCCGCATCGACAGCTTTCTGGATGCCTTGTAAATGAAACCTCAGATGTCCAGTCTTCATCCGGGCCACCGCCCTCAGAAACGGTCACCTACACTCAGACTGGACTGACAGATCGACACTCACAAACAACATGCATCATCCAGTGAACCTCACGCTTGTGCCTTCGTAGGACGAGAGTGATGTTTGCAGGATGTGCGTGTTGTTTCGTGTTGCTGAATGTGTGTGATTTGGAAGAGGGTTTGTGTGTGTGTGTGTGTGTGTTCAGATGCAGAATATTTTTTTTTATGTTTAAAGTTCCTGAATGTCAAATGCAGTCTTCATTCACACAATCCTGCAGACTGGTCCCTTTTTAATATTCATATGCAGTTTTGGAGTCGGATTTGAATTTGAAATTACAACCATTTCTTTAAAAAAACACCTTGCACTTACTGTTTCCAAAAATAATGAAAGAACAGAGATTAATTTGCCCTGTCCTAAACTAGAAGTCTGCAACAGCGTATGCTGAGATTGCTGCCACTGATATGCTCATGTTTGTTAATTTTCTATTGGGGTTTTATTTCTCACATTTTTGTATGATTTTCATTTTTTTTTGTAAATGAGGCATTTCATATCTACATGACGTGAATGAGTTTTGTACGCCAAGGGTAAATGTGACCGATTTTCCTGGTAAATCTTGTTCTGTCCGTGAATAAATAAGGTGTGTGTGAAACTAAATGTAGTTTGTTTTTAATTTTTTTGCAAATGAAAAATTACTTTAAAATAACCATATGATACCTGATATTTTATCTAGCTAAAAGAAGTTGATCTTAATTACTATATATATATATATATATATATATAATTTATAATATGTACACACATATCCACACATACATACAGTAGTAAACCGTTAAAGTGCATCAATAAAGTTCAAATCAAAATTGTAAGACAGCATAGTGATTTATTGTACCACAGGTTTGATGAATGGTTTTGATTCACTTTAATTGTTGACTGCTGTGTGTGTGTGTATAGAGAAGGAGAGTTTATTATATACTTACAGATGAAAATATATTTCAGCTGTGTTGTTCTTAAGGTAAAACTACAAGAATGAATAATTGTTTTGAACGTAAGAAACTCCTCCTTCAATGTATCGTTTGTTTGTTTATAATATAATATGGCCCAATATTTTAATTACTGGTTTGAAACATTGCTGCTCCGTTCCCTATAAATGCGCGCGCACACACAACCGTATGATTACTGTTGTAACTCAGGTCTGTTTAGAATATGCTTATGCCCAAAACGTAATTCAGTCACACAGCGTAAAGTCAAAACCTTCTTGGTCTTCGGTGTATATTTACAGTTGATTTTGTGTGTCTACTGGTTAAAAAAACCGCGCAACCTGTGTGTCTTCTATTAATGTCTTTGCATGTTATGACCACAGGAGGACACTGTTATTCTGTCTACACCGAGCTGTCCTAAATCACCGTGAGCTGTAAGTCATAGCTGATATTGTGACCCTTCTTTTGAAACAGTAAGAGATAAAAAAAAAAAGACATTTAGGATGTCTGTTAGTAGCATTGGGTTTGATCATATATGTAGATACGCATATTAATGATAAAAATAATGATATAAACACAGAATCTCTCCTGTATATTATGGCCAACTTTACTAGAGGTGCTTAGGACTTTTTTTTTTGGTCACGTCCACAAACCCACAAAGCTGGCAGAGGTCAACCTGAGGTCATCACCTTCCTCATGAGGTCATCACTGGTCAGCGCAGGGCCATTTCCTGTGGCGAAATAACAAGAGCCATTCTCGTCTCCATGATAACGCAGACATATTGTATATTCTGTACAATAATCATTCTGAAAATACACACTGGAGGGAAACCAAGACAATGTCTGTTAGCACTGATGCTTGGAGCGGCCGGACCCTCACAATAGCACTCACTCTGTGTTTGTGGTCAGTCTTTCGCAGCGGAGGGTGGGAAACCCTGCCAGACGCTCATTCTCACACATACGCAGACAAAACGCTGTCAGAAAGCTTTTGTGAAAGTCAAGGGCATGCGTGAATGCTGAGCAGAACACACAAACAGAAACCTTGTGGAAAGGCTACATGCTTGTGTGTTTTCAATGTGCGTTACGTATTCCTGCTATAGCTCATATGTTTACAGTTACACAGCTTGATAACATCTGTCACTACATTAGTCTGGGTCATACTGAAGTGAGAGTATATTATTACACAGGCACAGTGCTGAAATAATTGCGCAGGCACTGATTGTTTTTAAATTAACTACCAACAATTGCTAACCAATTGTTAAATATATACATATATATATACATATATGTATATTTTTTTTCAGCAAAGACATATTAAATAGTGTAAAAGTGACAGATAACAGTTTCCACACACTGTATTTAGCATCAATTAATGAAAAGTCTTTATGCATAATGCATCATGGAAGTATTTCGATGCATGAAGTATGCCTTGCGATGCATTATGATCTTAGGAATAACTGCATCCACAGTTAAATGCATTATAATAATTTTTTATGCAATGATACGCCATTATAAATTATAATGCATTCATGCGCATGACAAAACAACAATTTGAGTTTTTACACAAAATCTGAAAATATAACAGTCAATTTTAACATTTATTTATTTTACTATGCATACTCAACCTGATCTCATGGCAATTCGTACATATTTTACGAGGTGGCTAATTAGTACGAATTTGTACGACCTCACTCGTACGAATACACATGATTTATTCTAAATCGTACGTATTTTACGAGACGCCAATTCGTATGAATTTGTACGAATGACCTAAACATAACCCCGCCCCTAAACCTACCCATCACGTGGTTTTAGACAAATCGTACGAAATTAGTACGAATTGGCAGAAATGTGGCACCTTGTACGAATATGTACGAATTGCTCTTGAGATTGTGTTGGCATACTTCTAAGCATTGCTTATTAATAAATGCAGCCTGAGGCATAAGAGGCTTCTTAAAAAACATTTAGATATTTGACCAACCTCAATATTTTAAACAATAGTGTAACTATTTAATTATTTAATGTAATGATATGTTTTATATTATGCAATTAATAGTTTATTTATTTAGTGTGACCTTTGATCATCAATAACAACAACAACAAAAAATTTAAGACTTTATTTTACGTTGTCTTTGTTATGAATAATACATGCACTATAGTAATAGGCTATTATTAACTTTTGCATACTGTATTTACTGTATTGGACTGTACTGTATTTACGTGCAAGTAACCCCATCCAAACCCCATTTAATCATACAGTAAGTTCATGTATTTATGTAACATTACTCAGTTACATTTATAATTGCACTGTCAAATAAACAAAACCTTTATTTTTAGCAAAGTTACACTAATGAAGTGATCTAAGCTATATCTACCAAAATATATATTGATGTATAGTTTGTTAGGACAATATTTGGCCGAAATACAACTATTTGAAAATCTAAATATTGAGAATATCACCTTTAAAGTCCTTGGCAATGCATATTAACAATCAAAAACATGTTTTGATATATTAACAGTAGGAAATGTACTAAATATCTTCACGGAGCATGATCTTTACTTATTATCCTAATGGTTTTTGACCCATACAATGCATTTTTCACTACTACCACAAAGAGCCCACGACACTCAGATTTTTGTGACCCTGGCTCATGAAACCAGTCATAAGTAGTTTGAGCTGAATTTGTCTGTATGTAAAACTTTAATTTGATGTTTACAATCTAGCATGCAACTGCTAATTCAGATCCTGGATGCTGATTGGTCGATACCACGTTCCATGCATGTGACATTTACACGCCTTATTACTTTATACCTTATTAGCTTTTCATTCCCCTTTTCCTGAGCTACATGTTCGATATCTGATATATTTAGGCCATGCATGCAGACACGTTGAGGTTTGGTGAATGAGAAAGGGTCGTTACGGGTGAAGCCCCTCCATCAGAGCTTCATCTAGAACATACAGTACAGCTCCTGCCAAAGGCTGCGGTTTAGCTGTTGACCAGACCGGAGCTTAAATTCTGTTTGAAACCGGAATCCAGCAACAGTACTGTATCCTGATGTGGTGTACAATGAAAGCTGAGACGCAGAGAAAGAGAGGTGTATGTGATGGCCGGGGGGAGGTGGAGGATGGAGGGCGGGCACACAAGCTGAAGAGTTCAGTGACAGTTTCTCAAAGCCCAGGCAGAAAGCTCAAGGAGCCTGCAAAACACCAAACAAAGAGTCCCAACTTGGCCGGTGTTCATTAGCGATAGAGCACCCACAATAGAGGCGAGTGTGAGGTGGTCCCGGGCCCGGGACTGTACTGACCCACTGTTGATTGATTGTGCCGGCCCGGGCTCACCTGCAGCCCCTGCACGCGCGCACACACACACACACACGTCCTGACAGCCTGCAGAGAGACCCGTCAGTGTCAGAGAACAATATCCTGCACTGTGCAGCTTGCAACTGAGCACGCTCATAAATCACCACGGTGACAGAGACACCGCCCTCACTGTCCGCACTCCATGACACGCACACAAGCAAGCAAAAAACACACACACACACACACACACACTCTGTCAGAAAACCTCAAGCTGTGCAACTACATGAAAGGGGTGTTTTTGAAAGGTTACATTGTGGCACCTGACATGCCGACAAAGAGAAATATTCAACTTATTAACCACGTCCTCTCAGAACAACTGTGTTATTTGTGTAATTAGGAAACGGATTTAAAGCATCTAAGGTGTAATCACAATCTTTCATCCAAATGGGATTATTTACTAAAAGTTGCCAATGCACGATATGACGCACATTACAGCTTTATTTGTTATATTACTGTATCTGGGTCTTTTCTTTTCCTCTCTGTCTGTTTGTTCTTCTTTGCGACAAAATACTATAAAGTTTGGATGGATGGTGTTTGACATCAGCAGAAAGGTTTGGGGATTTGCGTTTTTACTATAGTAATAATAGCATTATGCATAATTATACAAACAACCCTGTTTTATTACAATTTTACAGTCCTGTGATTATAAATTTAAGCAATTACAACATTGCATGTCTACTTTATATATCAAGCTTTCAATAACCACTTCATCTAATAAACCGTTTTCCATTATTTTCTAGCTGCTCAGTTTCATAAAGCCTTGTACATTCAGCTTTATATTAGAAACAAAGACCTCCAGCAGTCTAACAGGAAACAGACACCCCTCCACAGGTGAACATACGACCCCTAAACATCCCCACATGAAGTGGACACCAGGCCCGCGGCCCGATCCTCCCTTCAGAACAACTTTTATCTCAAATGCACTTTCATCTTTCTTTCATCCCATCTTTTGCTCTTTAATAAAGAAAGACGAAATCCAGCTGCAGCTTGCTCTGTATCTGTCTGCTTCTTTCCCCTCAGTATCTCTCCTGTAAATATGCTGCTCCGTTACGGATATAAATGAAATCTGTAGTTCTGATGCTACATTAAAGATTGGATGAGCTGTGTTTGATTTGTCTACAATGACTAACTGCTGTAAATGCACAGTTTATGAGATAATGAGAATTCTTCCTTCAGATTACATTGAAATTCAAATTTAAAATACATATGCTGTATTTATTTATAATATTCTAAATAAATATCATATTATATTTACGCTATATGAATATGTTATTTTAAAAATGGTTAAAAACTTGTTTTTTTTAGTCATTTTAGGTTTTTTAATGTTTTTTTTATCTTCAATAAGGCTGCATTCATTGGATTAAAAAACCTGTAAAATACAGTAGTTATATTGTGAAATATTATTGCAATACTGTAATAATAATAACTATATATAAATTGTAATTTATTACTAAAATGCAAGGCTGAATAATTTCATTTATTTACTTTAATTATGTTGCTACAGAAATTATTCTAATATGAAACATTTCTTATATAAATGTTGAAAAAAAATGTCTGAAGCCATGATATTTTTCCCCTGGATATCTGAAAAGAGAAGCCAAAGTTTAAAAGAGAAACAGCACTTCTTTTGTAACATTGTAATTATTTTACTGTTAATTTTGATTCATTTAATGTGTCCTTGCCGAATAAATGGTATTCATTTCTTTAAAAAGATATCGACAGTAAACATCTTCCACACCTCCAAGTTATTAGTGTTAGCACATGCTAATGTCCTTAATTATCTGAATATCCCTATTTGCTTGATTTTAAGACGTTCTGTTGTGATCAGTAAATCCTTATTAATTGGTCATACTTCGCAAGTAGTTCTCAATGAGGATATTTTTATTTAATAATTATCAAGTATAATAGTATTAAGTTAAGTGTTAATGTAGAACTAACTATTACTTCCTGCATAGTTACTTGTTAAAAACGGCCCATTATTCTAAAGTGTTACTGGCCACAGTTAATGGCACCCTTTTATTCAATACTTTTTGGTACCTCCATTTGCTGTTTAACAGCTCTAGATTTTCTCCTGTAATGAGTGATGAGGCTAGAGATCACCTGCCAAGAGATCAGAGACCATTCCTTCATCCAGAATCACTCCAGACCCTTTAGATTCCCTGCTCCATGCTGGTGCTTCTTCTCTTCAGTTCATTTCAATTATTTTCTACAGGGTTCAGGTCAGAGGACTGGACTTGGTTTTGTGCTCATTGACCCGTTTGTTTTTGAGGTTTTTGTTTGGATTATTGTACATTTGGAAGACCCAACCATGGCCCATTATAAGATTTCTAACAGAATCAGTCACTTGTGGATTTGTGATCTGTTGGTATTTGATCGAGTCGATGATGCCATGTGTCTAAACAAGATGTCCAGGACCTCCTGCAGAAATATAGACCCACAACATCAAAACACAGCAGCATACTTCACTGTACACATGGAGTACTTTTACCCCTGTGTTCACCAAACCCATCTTGAGTGATTGCTGCTAAAAAAACACATTTTTTGGCTTCATCTGACCGGTTGCCAGTTGAAGTTCTAGTCCTGTCTGACAGCTGAATTTATTTTTGGATGAGCAGGGAGATTTTTTCTTGAAACCCTCTCAAACAACATGTGCTGATGTAGGGGCTGTTTGACTATTTTTTTAAAGGTTTTCTGACCCTGAGACTCAACTGTTTTCTGCAGTCCTTGAAGAGTCTTTATCCACTCAATCTCTACTCCTCACCATGTATCAGGATGATAGAGACACACGTCCTCTTCCAGGCAGTTTCCTAACATTTTAGGTTGACTGGAAATTATTGTCCTGATGGTATAAATGGGAATTTTCACTGCTCTAGATCTTTTCTTAAAGCCACTTCACTAGTTTGTAAAGCTAAGCTGTTATGAAACAGGAAGCCATGGCTGGACAAATTATTTTTGTTGAGTTGAATAAAAAAACCCTGAATGTGAATGGGAATATATTTCAGAGATATTTTACTCATAAGAATTTCTAGGGGTGCTAATAATTGTGTCCAACAGGTATTTGAGAAACGAAAAATAAATAAAAAATGTCATATATTTGTCCCCATTTTATATTCTTATTATCCAATGACGGGTTAGATTTTTAAATTAAAAGATCAAAAGGATTAATAATGCAGGATCATTTTCAGAGCCTTCTTTAATCATATTTACCAATAATTCTGTCCACGACTGTATGTAAAAGCAACACTTCAGAGTATGGGAACACTTATTTACTACTAACTACAACTTTTCTATCAATAAATTGCTAATTTGCTGCTTATTAATCATTAGTAAGGTATATGTTTAAGTCAGGTTTAGGTATTGGGCAGGATTAGGGTTGTAAAATAAGGTCATATAGAATAAGGCATTAGTATGGGTTTATATACTATATATATATATATATATATATTATGCATGCTAATGAGCAACTAGTTAAGAGACTCGAAAATAAAGTGCTGTACAGTTATTGAGGGGTTAAAACACTCATGGTAAAATCAGTGTAATGCACAGCTTCAAGTGGCTTAGCCTAACTTAGTCCGCTCGTGCCCACAGCGCCCGCCAGTTTAGAAAAGTGCTCAGCAATAGCGTATGTGAGAGAAGCAGGCGCTGCCCCGTCCGCCGGTCATTCCTGACAGAGCTTTAGTAAGAGAAAAGAGGAGAGAGCAGGATGAAAGGTGAGTGGTGCCCTGCGCAGGTGGCAGGTGTGATCACGGCGGTAAAAGACGAGGGACGGCAGGAACAGAGGGACACAAAGGACCGGTCTGTTTCCAGCTCACAGCTGCAGGGGGTGGAGATGAGTCCGGCTGACAGATAGACAGACACGACAGGGGAGGGGAGGGAAGAGGCACGGAGGGAGACGGAGAGATGGAAGGAGAGCTCTGACGGTGATACTTCAAACGCAGGATTGGGTCTTGGGTGCCGAGAGACACATTCTTTCTAAAAGAAGGTGGGGGCAGGCGGAAGAAAGAGAGAGACAGAAAAGAGTAATGCTGCCTGTGCACAAGTGTGTATGCCTGTCTGCAGAGAATTATCGATACAGTGGCTTTAAAAAAGCATATTAAATGTGTCTGAATGGCAGTGCATTCGATAAAATTTGCAAACAAATGATCCTGGAGATTGAAACGTAGTCCAATGATGTTTGACGAATCAGAAGTATCAGCATTAATCCATGGAGTATTATATATTTGAAACATCTGGGTCAATGACAAACATGATGAAGAAAAAGGCAAAGTAAGAGTTCCACGTACTAAGTGTTTATTAATGTAGGTATTCATGTTGGCCTTGAGCTTACCTTTATACCGTTTTAAAGAGGATTTTACATTTTATGACTCAAAACGCGTCAAATCAAATAGAGTTATACAGCACTTTACTTTCTATTTAATATAAATATAATTTATATTTTTCAGAGGACTTGGACAACAACATATTTCAATCTGGACTATATATATATATATATGGTACTGTGCAAAAGTCTTATGCAACCAGTAGTGCATTAAAGTTTGTAGTTTCTATCTTCTGCGGTAGCGTGTCAGTTGGAAATTTCAGTTTCCATTTCCAAACATTATTTTTTGTAATAACATCACAGTGAGATTATTGTCTGACAACAGCCAGTGCTCCACACAGAGATCTGATCTGATCATCATCAGTCTGTCTGGAATCACATGAACAAACTGAGACAGACTCAATCCAGAAGAACTGTGGCAATGTAAGGTACTGATGTATTTAATTTTGTAAAATGAAACATGAAAATACCTTGAGCTTGTGTTATCCACAGACTCATCTGAGATCCATTCAAAAGCCTATTGATTGTCTGATTTGTCATATAAAACGTTTGAGTGACATGAAGTTGTTTTAATGTGTTTAGTTTTGGTATTAGAGCTGTGTTAATCAGTCAGATCCTTCTGCTCTCCTCCTCATGTGTGTTACAGTCCAGAGCTCCAGCTAAGACCCCCCGATCTCTGCCACATGGCATCCCATCAAAGCACCTCTACCCTAGGCTCTGAGAAGGAGTAAGCGCCCTGATTCATCTCTGGAGGAAGCATGCCTGTGTCAGATCCCCGTCTAATGTTTTTTCATGAGTGTATGTGTGTGTTATTCTTTGCCTCAGCATGACTCCAAATGTAGTTTCAACCCAGCTCCCTGTCAAAATACTTCTACAATAGCCCAACCACTTCAGGACACACACAGATATGTCGATGCATATTTGATTCCTCGTGAATGTGAAATCACGAGCATCTGTGTGCATACCCTAACACACACATACAGTCACACAAACTTGGACTGATTGGAAGGGCAAGGTCACTTCCCATTGGCCACAAGTCTAACCCTCTGGGCAGTCTTTTTTCCCTACTCAACTGCTTATAGGAAACTTAGACAAAAAGACTTTTCCTTCTCACCTCCCCAGACACTTGAAAACAAACTCTATGTCCTCTCTTCGTACTTTCTCTTTATCCCTCTCCACTTCTTCTATCCTGCCCCACAGCATTAACTATTTGCCCTCTACCTGTCAGAGTGGAACGTGAAGGTGAGGCCAGGTGTGCTGCCCACCGGCACGCAATGAAGCCCGAGCTTTGACAGATAGGAAGTGACCTCGTGTCCCGGCTGCTTCCCGTATCACTCTTTATTTACCCCTTCACTGAGCTGTGTGTTGGACCGCCGGTCATGCTGTCCTCTAACAACAGAAGTTCACTTCCAGCCCGAGACCACACAAAACTCTTTACTGAGAAGAAAAGCCCACACTGTCCCTATTATGGCTAATGAAAGGTTCATGTTTGGTTTTGGGAGTCCCAAACAACAGGTTGACATGCATACAAGGTGAAAAAAACAAAAAAACAACACGTAAATTTTGTTATAATAGAATGAATTTGGCAAAAAGTCAATATGCTAGTGACGTCAAAATGGAACGGCTTTAAAAAGGACTCAAGTCTTTCTTTTGAGGGACAATAACTTTATAAACCGTATACTTTCAGATTTAAAACTTTTCAGGATGTTTTCATTCACTTAGAGCTGTGTTACACACTGCATGAAAGGTATTTCTCAGAAATGCATTATTGAAGCACCTGAACGTACCATAAAATAAATCATTTTACCTGCTTTTTAAACAGTCTATGGGACAATGAGGCAAGAGGCACTTTGTTTTAAATGTTTCTAGCTGCAAAGGAGAAAGAAAAAAATCTGAGAAGAAGGAGAAGATTGTTCACATACAGCGTAAAGGTGTAGTCACATTTTGCTTAAATGCCATTCTATTTTCATTTGTCAATAGCATAGTGAAGAATAAAGTACAGCTCACACAGAAGCCACTTTCAAACCAGCTTTTTGTTTGTGTGCACAACTTGAACAAAATCCCGCAAAGGAAAAACGTAGCACCATCCCTTGTAAAAAAAGTCCCTTGTGTAAAACTCCCATTTCCACGGATTCACAATGAAATGAATGGAAATCACGCAGTTTCACACAAGACTTGACGAACATGATGAGAAAGGTTATACTGGCTCCATGATTGACCAGACAAAAATTCAAAATTGCAATATGGTTGTGATTTAATTAAATAAACAAGTCTATAATAAGCAAGGCCTGCATAGAACCACTAACTGTGGTTAAATTATTATTCGAAACAAGCACAGGAATTTTGAAAGATTTATTAACATTTGCTCTCTGCTATCTCAAATGAAAGATGATTAAGTTAGTGACATTCTTTTCAGTGAAGGTTTACATGCATTTGTAAAAGCCGACAATAGCTCTGTAAAGGGGGCATGATAAGAGTAAAGAAGGAGTCCTAGATCACTGGAAAGAGAACAATGCTGGGAGATCGTGGGGAGTGATTTTGCAAGGATAATGTTTTAGGGCCGGGTGCGTACAGGAACGCTGGGCTGAGAGTGAGTTGGACATGCATTATGGAGGGTGGACGGTCGGGGAAGGGAAGAGAACCCACGAGCTGGAGCCAGTTTAGAGGAATATCAGGAAACTCCCCCCTCCTTAGTCAGGACCACCCCTCCCAGCACCCTCTTCCTGCCAAAACTCAGCACACTTCCTCTGCAGCTATTGGGATTCCCACCTGGGACATTCCATCCATAAAATGTGCCTGGCACTCTCCCTATACTGCTCTCTTTTATTTGTGTTTGATTTACAGAATGGAGCTGCATGGTTTTCCACTCGTAGTTGATTTCACTGCCTGTTTTAATATATCAGTATTAAATATTAGTAGTCTATTATTATTATTATTATCAGAAAGTCCATCTACACAGTGCAAATAATTTTAATAAGTTTTGGGCCAAGGAGGTTCAGTACAGTTTCCTAAAGAAATTTCTGTCAGTAATTTTCGCGGTTTAAAGCTAGTTTCGCGCAATCATTTGGCGCCATTCTCATTCAAAGACATCAGCTAGCAATTTTGAACACACACAAAAAAAGCTTAATATATTTTTGTGATATGTGAATATAGTGAAATTATGTGTGTTTGGTCGATGCGGTATGAAACAACTAGCCTAGCTGTTATGTTACAATGTTTATTTATTTATATATTTCGTAAGCTATTACTAAAACGTTACTTGTAAA
>JAUMHR010000008.1:746743-761918 GCA_032361145.1 Enteromius fasciolatus | reverse complement strand
CAGAGTCTTTTGTTTTAACGCTGAGAGCAACTGGATTACCACAGGTATTTAGTTTAGGTATTCTCTAAAGAATATTTAGCCTCAGGTGAGTTTAACCAAGACTCGTTTTCAGTGTTAAAACTGGTTGCGATGGCATAGAGCTAGCTAGAAAATCGCTCAGTATAATTCGCACAACTAAGCTACACGGCATATAAACATTAAAATATAAATTTTCACAGTTTAATGCTTCACAAATATCTACATAATTAACTATTATTAGTAAATAATAATTATAACATTTGAAAAAATTCCAAATATATATATATATTTTACTTTAATAGCCTGGCTGAGCAGTGCAACAACCTACAACTTCACTGTATTTAACATAATATTTGGAGCAGCCTCGAGTCGCCTTTGCAAAGACTCTTTTATCTGTGATTATACAGTAGCACATCACTCAGGCTTATGACAAAGAGGCCATTTTAGACCCCTTGAGATTATATCAACTTCCATCTATGTCTGAATATATTGCACCTTTTGAATGTAAGACGTGTAAAATGGATCATTACATTGCAAAACTAAGCATGATATAATCCTGTACATTCGTATTTGTTGCCTGTTGGGGCTTTTTGTGACGCGTAGGGCCAAGTCCAGTGTGTTAAAAAGGGATTTAAGCATCTGATGCTGAAGTTTTGTTGAAGTGCTCAGGGAGGTGCCTGAATTGATTATACAACTTTTTAAAAATTTATTTATTTTTTATTATTAATTTATTTGTTTTGCAACTGAAAACACACAGTGCATAACAAGTCTTAAGTGCATTGCATTGTAGATAGCTTAGAGCTTAGGAAAAGTCTTTTGTAGCCCATCTATATTTTTTCTCCTCCTTTACCGAGATACAGTGACGTCGAGTCACGGCGTCAGAGTGGCGGCCGGTAGGGGCTCTGAGCTCGCGCTTCAATTATTGCCTGTCAGTCATTGTTGCTTCAGAAAGAGAGCACACCGACTAAACTCCTGCTTTAAATAATAATAATAATAACAATACATATGATTCGACAGACACACCATAATTGTTTCGACGGATGCGTTAAATTGTACAGAATTAATTAAAACGCAATTTTTGAAAACTCCTTCTTGGTGTAAAAAAAGTGTTAATTCATTAAGAAAGCAAAATGACTAAAACAGTCTTTCTCGAAAGATAGTAATGAACGAACTGGATCACCCTGGTAGACAAGTTTATCTTGTGTTTTCTTTGATTGATCCAACCAGACAAGCTAAATGAATAATTAATAAACACAAAGTGTCGCTACAAGCAGTGTGAGGCCACAGAGCTACCAAAGGTGAGAAGCAGCTATCCAGAGGAGCACGTTTATCTTCAGTATATTACCTGTTATTCGTTTAGAAACAGTAAATATGATGTTATATTTAAATATAGGCTATATATAGAGTTCCAGCTGCATGAATTCTGAAAAAATGTTAAACGTGTAGAGTAGGAAAGATAACCCAAATTTAAGGTTGAGAGGTGAAAGCTATAAAGTCTAAATGCAAATGAAGTCTTCAGCTGACTAACCTGTGCGCACAGTTTATCTAAACGCTTATCAAGCTAATTGGCGACGTTCTGTCTTTCTGCCTGCGGTGGGCTAGCCTGCTGCTTGTTTTGCCAGGAGATAATTGTAAGCAAGAATCAACGAAGCTGCCCTAATGGCCACCAATTGGCTCTATTTGGACCTGCCCATGCGACCTGTCGGCACCACCAAGAGACGGGCCCGCTATTAATATGTAAAGTGACGTTTGATCGCTTGAAACAGTATACAAAGACAGTGTTTTCACAAGAAGAATGTGGTGACAACTAATTTAAAACTATTAGACGCGCAAGAACAATAGCCCCCAATTTAGAGACCATAAAATACTCCTCCCCAATTAATGCCTGTAGGTGCCAGGACTTGTGTTTGTTTGCATTGGGCATATATCGCATGAGACAATTCAGTGATACAGGTTTTGTTGTTTTAAGCAAATGTTAATGGTTAGGCAACAGGTCCTAATCACATTAATAAATTCTTTAACAAACGTTTATGGTAACCCTTTTATTAGGTTATCGATAGAGAAAATGAAAGTCATTGCTGGTGGGCACTGTTTAAAAGTAGGCATATCGGTTATTATTAGGCAATTTTTATTGCATTTTTTAAATTATTATTATTATTTTTTTTTTTGTCTGGATAAACTGACTATACGACTTCACATTCATAACTGCAGTTCATTCTGCACTCTTAGTCTTAAGTAAAAAAGACATTATCACACATCACCAGTGTGAAGCTCTAAATAAAGGTAAATAAGGTCTCAATAAATTGCTCCGCTGAATGATGAGTCTCTCGGCTCTCTGAATGTGGAGCACTAGGCCGAGAGTCGCCGTGGCCGATCGGAAAGCGTGATGTCCGAGCCAATGGCAGGCATCGCGATCTGCTATTGGTTAACAGAGCCATCACTGCCAGCCCGGGACCCCGCCCATCTTCGTAAGATATGGAATCTACTGGCGCCAGATCCGACAGTACACAGGCACAATTCATTAATGAGACTTCTCTGCGCTCCGGACAGCCGCAGACTCTGTTTTTAGGGAGAGTTTAACAATCGAGCTGTGGACAATTTAAACCAGTGGCGAATTACGAATGTCAGCGGAAATCTTGAGGATTAACGTTGTACGTGAATAACACGGGGAAATAAAGTGAGGACTGCAGTGCTGAAATGAGCATTTGCGCCGTGAGTAGCCTACTTTTCGATAGTTCTTTAAAATCGCGTACGCCTGAGCCTGTAATGCAGCAACTCATTTTTCGATAACGCTCATATATTGTACGATCTTTAAATCTTAATGTATTTTACGTTAAAAAAAAACTGAGATGCATTTGTTTGTTGTTCTCTTACAGGTGTTCCTGAGCATTGTTGAAAGCAAAGGAGCAGGACCTGTACTTCTCCAAAAATAAAGGCATGTGCAAAAAGTCAGTAGGGAACCACCAACTGAAGCAGTAAGCTCACGACAAATATTTTGATAATTTAAAGGACCACAGTGGTGCTCCTGGGTCTGTTAGCCTCCGAAAGGTTTTCAGTAGACATCTAGAAAAGTTCCCGAAACATTTTCGGAGCGCGGACAATTTAGACATGGAGGTTGCGGCCGATCAGTCTCGATGGATGGCCCATCATCACGCGGTACTCAACGGCCAGCACCCAGAGTCCCATCATCACGGGCTTGCACACAATTACATGGAGCCCATGGCCCCTCTTCTGCCCCCGGACGAGGTGGATGTGTTCTTGAATCACTTGGACTCGCAGGGGAACCCTTACTACTCCAATTCTCGGGCTAGAGTATCATACGGACAAGCACACGGTAAGATGCTTTTTACGTCAAATATAGCAGGCTACATACGATGAAAGAATGTGTATTTTATGTATTTTTTATTATGCAAATGTCTAGAAATATTTACATTTATCAAGAAAAAAAGATTATATGCGTTATAGCCTGGGCTACTATTTATTTAATAGGATATTTAAGTGCAAATATGAACGTATTTGTGAAGCTGTATGTAATATAGGCCCATTGTTACTATTACAGTTAAATATATAATTTTATTAATTTATATTTAACATCAGTATAAAATCCTGTCCATGTTTATGGCAAAATACATGGTTTACGTGGTTCTTGGCTGTATGGGCTAGTTTTGTGCTTAAAAAAAAAGTAGTAAATAAACGAAATTGTTGATTATATTTAGCATCTGCTGGCTGTATGGAAAACTAAATATTTAGTACAACTGTGTTGTGCGACAGATTTCGATGCCTCGTACTCTCACGGGCTTTGAAGTGAAACGTAGTGCGGCCTTAACAGCTATACGGACTTTCCTATTGCTGAGACGTCTCGATGCTTAACTAAATATATGCTGATGTAAACGTTTTTGTTGTTGTTTTGCGTGTGTCTGATAGATAGCAAATTATCCGAGTTTTGGATAACAAAAATGCGTCAAAAATGTTGTCTCAAAGCTGTCATCTCCATGAGGTGCGTGTTGAAATGTAAAGATAAGAAGAAAAAGAAAATGTCCAGCGATGGACTTGAGGAAAGGGAAGTTCGTGTCAGGGAGAGAGAGAGGGGGATCAAGGCACTTCCCGGATGCCAAATCAAAAGGAAAAATTCCTGATCAACTTCTTAGTTCAAGTGTGCAATTTGTGCGCACAACAAGCTGCGAGAAGGCTTCGTTAAAAAGTTGTCTGTTTTTCGGTTTCCTGGGGAGATTTTACGTCTGTTTCTTGTTGGAAAAATCACGTCGAGGCGAAGGAAAATATATTTAAAGTGTCCGCTTGCAGTTTGAGCTGAAACGGTGTATCATCAGCCGCGGGTTTGTGTGTGTTGCATAATTGAAATTTAACTTTTATTTGAGCTCAATGTCAAGTTTGTATTGTTCGAGTACGGAGTCAACAGGTGAGAAGTGAACATTGGTTCTCTGAAACAAAAACAGCGGAGTCAACAGAAATGTTGCTAGTAATTTTCATGTCGGATCGAGCTTTATGTTTGTTTGTTTCTTGTTTTTCTCAGCTCGTCTCACGGGAAGTCAGGTCTGCCGACCACACCTCATACACAGTCCCGGTATTCCCTGGCTGGACAGCGGCAAGGCAGCGCTCTCCGCCGCCCACCACAACGCCTGGGCGGTCAGTCACTTCAGCAAGCCCGGCCTGCACCCCGCCAGCGCCGGTTACCCGTGCAGCAGCGCGTCCAGCACCAATCCCGTCGCCTCCCTCACATCCGCAACTCACTCCAGTCCACATCCCCTCTACAATTTCCCCCCAACCCCACCGAAAGACGTCTCACCGGACCCCGGCCCTTCCTCTCCGACCTCCACCACTGCCAGAATGGACGAAAAAGACTCCATCAAGTACCAAGTGTCTATCGCTGATGGGATGAAAATGGAGGGATGTAGTCCTCTTCGGGGAAGCCTGGCTATGAGCGCCCAAACACCGTCCACGCACCATCCCATCCCCACCTACCCAACATACTCTCTTCCCACGCCACACGAGTACGGCGGCGGTCTGTTTCATCCTGGTACCCTCCTCAGTGGATCCGCTTCAAGCTTCACACCTAAATGCAAAAGCAAGACGCGGTCGTGCTCAGGTGAGTTTCATTAGCTCTGACTCGACCATGAAGTGTAGCAAGATAGACATGTTTAGAGAAACAGTGGCCAAGGGAGCACTTTAAAAAGCCTTTTTTTTTGTATATGTAACATTCATAAAGAATAATAATAATAATATGCGTAAAATGTCGTGTAATGCTTAAAAAAGGAATAGCTATCCAAATACAAGGCGTCCTGAAAAAAAATAGAGGCCTAGACATATCCATTTTCCACTATATGTGGAGGTTTTTTTTGTCTACTTACATGAATTTGACTGCCATTTTAGGAATCTCCCTTGAGGCAACACTACACCACCATTTTTGAATTATGACAGGCGGGAAGTGTATGAATCTCTTAAAAAATACCACACCAAAATACACAACTCGAAGGTGTCATTCCCAAGACACAAAAAGTGGATGTCATACGTTAACTAGTAACTAAACTAACTGCGTAAACACTCGAAACACTAGTGCTCCACACACATCGATACTCTTATATTTAACTTTAGCATAGAATATATATATATATTTAAAAGTTACATCACGTATTTATATGTTTATTGCATTTTTCGACGATGTTGAATTTAATTACCGGTGAAAACAATTTATTTAAAATAACAGAAATCATTAAGTTTAAACAAATATGTTATGATAACATATCGCAAGGGTTCCAGTCAACGAATGGTTGAACAAATAGTGCTATCAAATGTCTGGGTTTACATAGAGTGAAAAATAAAACAAAATTCAGCTTTTACAGAACTTTTGGCTGAAACTATTAACATAAATTAATAATAATAAAAAAAAGAAAAAACAGGTCCTATCTTTACATTCACAAAGCGTTTTCTTTCTTTTACTCTTTTACTGGTTAGGCCTAAAGTTGAATGATTTTATTTTGGCGGGCTTCGTGATGCCTCACGCTGTGTTTTCCTTTAAATTTAGCTCTTATTGCGCCTGAAACGTTCAGGAGTCACGACGCGCTGGCTCCAGTCATATCCTGTATACCTTCAGTTGAACAAATCACGACATACTCCCCCTCCGCCCTCCCACGACCCCAACACTAACAAAACCCCGGCGGGACAGGCCTACACAGGCGAAAGGACCCTGCTGTTTGTGTGCTTATTTATGCACGACTTCGGCCTGATGCACTGCTTAATTTTGATCTGTTATTTAAATCATTGCAGTTACGTTACACGTGTTACTTTTATGTAATTATTATTATATGACATTAAAAATAATGCGCAAATACAAGTTGCTTCAAAAATTAATAGTATATATTGTGTTTTTTATTATTATTATTAACCTCAGAAATGACCTTATCATTGTTTGAACATACTATGTAAGCTATTTATTTATTTAGCCAGCCTATGATATGGAAAATATCTTGTTTTGAAAATATTGTTAGGATTAAATGTGCAGTGAGTGGCGAATGGAACCATTTTGATTGTTTTTGATCATCATTCTTCAGCCGAAGAGATGCAGTGTACTGTAAACAATTAAACCAGACCTACAAACATGATTGAGCACTGAAAAAAAAAGAAGTTAATTTATTTTACAAATTAATCATAGATGGAAAATGTGCATTAGTGAAACTCTTCTAATTACTCAACCCGTTTGCAAGCCCATTTTCACCTAACACTCCCAGCACCAAGTTTCAGAGTGACCACATCTAGAAAATGGAATGAAAATGACCGACTTACAACACATCACATACACTTCAAAAGAGCAGCCATTGTCCAGGTGAAATCTTTTCTCTGGTCAGGGTGGGACAGCGACTATCTCTCATTATAATGTGAATAATGGAGAGGTGCTCAGGGGAGTGAGGAATAAGAGCATATGAATTAAAGCGCACGGCCCTTTCCAGCAGGTTAGGGTGCTTTACTGTGATATGACACCTGAGAATAGGACAAGCCAGGACAGCTGGCTGATAAACGGGGGTGGGGATGTATAGCACAGAATTAAGTCACATTTTAATGGCGTTCTTGTCTTGAAAATATTGTAGCTGCAAAGAAAAAAGACTGGTATTTGGCATTCCTTTTGTAGCAGACGAAATGAAAAGATTGGTAATTTAAACTGGGTAGCAATTTTCACACAGTGACAAAAATATCATTTCATCCACAAACACATGCACGTTCACAAATTGCGATGTCAATTATGCAATACATCCAGCTCAGATGAGAGATTCCAGTGTGGATGTCATGTTAGATATTGTCTAATTAACTTGGGAGAGCTTTTTCTTTGCCCAGACCGTGCCTTTGCATGACCCTGTGTTCCTGTATTGTAGATGGAGTATGAACCTCTTAATTATATAAATTTCCCTTTGCTTTCCCTCCACTTGAATTCTGCACAGAGGGGCGTGAATGTGTGAACTGCGGAGCCACCTCCACCCCGCTGTGGCGGCGGGACGGAACGGGCCACTACCTCTGCAACGCGTGCGGCCTGTACCACAAGATGAACGGCCAGAACCGACCCCTTATCAAGCCAAAGCGCAGACTGGTGAGTCGATGAGCCCTCCAGAATGCGTTCAGTTCCCCACACACGTGAGAAAGAGGGCTAAATAGGAGCACTGAGCAGAAAGCCCGAGCACAATTCCAGGAAAGTTATATTTTCCCTATAATCTTCCTGGAATTGTTTGTCGCCCTCACCCCCTGGTGATCCCCTACTCTGCCTGTTACAATACTGCTACTATTGCCATTGTTCCCGCTATCATTATTGCTTCTAGTTCTGATACTGTCACTGATACCAATGCCCATGCCGGGACAATTATCACCACTCCACACTGAGAGAAACCTGTTGCCGCACTATTGTCTGTTTAGACAGAGCAGTTTGATCTACTTTTTTTCTGAGGGTGTTTAGAAAGCCACATGCCATCGGTTTTGTTTTGTGTGGTTGGCTTATGATTCTGGTCCCATTTTAAAATCGCTGCCAGCATGATTATCTCGTTTAATCTTGATGAGATGTTTAAAAGCAGATTTTGTTTGTGTGATTTTGATTCAATTTATCCTAATGGCTTTTTGCATTGAGATGCTTGATAACTTTAAAACTTAAGTTTCAAGATAATTATTTATTCATGTATTTTTGGATACAAACACCCTTTTTTCTGCGGTTCATGGACAGCTCCTCTATGCTTTGATTTAAATATAAATCATATCTCATTGGAATGAAATACCTAGAGATGATCGTTTTTTCAGCATCAGGATTCTATGAAAACAGAGGACTTTTCAAAGAATACAATCTATAGCTACATTTTTTTTCTGTTCGTATAATCTTATTTTATTCTTTAGTGGGTGAAACCCTATCTCTACCTCGTGTCTCCTTACTCTGTTATTGAGTCATTTTCGCAGTCTTTCAAAGCGTGATGTAATATTATTATAGAGATTCATTTTGGAGACACAACAAGCGGTTTAATTGAGTGAGGCCGTCTTTTTCTATCAGCCATGTGTCATAATTTAATTTTCACTTGGCTAAGTGACCATCAGAGTGTAAATACAAGTGTCTCAGAGGGAATCACATTTCCAGTGTTGTAAAACAGACCATGAGCTTATACTGAATTACAAACAGTGACATATTCATAAACTAGGAATTTAATTCCTTATTATGATGATCATTATTATTTTTAGTTGGCTAGTGGTAGGTGTAATATAGCAGATTTTTCCTCCTCTTTAGTTTCTTTCTGTACATGTTCTCATGGTGAAAAAAGGCCACAGGGTTTTCCATGGAGTCAGTGTGCTTGCCCATGCTTTTGCATTTTGGGCTGAAGTGTTTTCAGAGCGCTGTTCAAAGGCCATCCAGTTGTTTCCTATCCGGATATCTGCCCGGGCCCGATAAGGAAGCCAGGCTCCCGGGTGTTTCCGTCTTCAACAAACCCGGCTGAATTTTCTCTGGCCCCGGCAGGCCCGAATGACATCTACTGTAAAGCGATTATCAGAGCACTATGTGTGAAGGGGCTGGGGCAGGGATTGGAAAATAAATGGATTCATACTCTTTGCTCTCTTGTTTGTCATGCTCGACTGGCACTGAGCTGAAGTATCGGAATGTGTGTGTTTTTTTGTTGTCGTCTGCGTTTTGTTTAATTTCATTTTTTTTTTTAAATTCAGATCCTCTTTTAACAAAAGCTCAAAAGAAATTATGTAAATCTTTAACGAACACAAACTCCAAATGCTATGTGCGTTGGACTGCGGGGAAATTGCGTTGTATGCTTAGAAATGTTTCTCATTATGTGTGAAAAATTGATCCGTAATGGACAAAAAGCGAACAGAGGATTGATGACCCGGCTTTGCAGTCGCCACGCCCACTAACGCGTTTGATTCGCGGCATAAAGGCGAGCAGTGTATCGAAACCTTCTAAATTACTGATCTGTCTAATGAATTTTCTGAAATATGGCAGAATGTGTTAGATACAGGTCGGAATGAACGAATCTAACCGGACACAGTTTTTTTTCTAATAAAGGAAAAACTGGAAAATTGAATTTAGCCTGTTTAAATGCACAGGACAGGCTATATTTAATTACCCCGAACACGACTTTCTGTAAGAGATTTCATATGTCCAGGCAGCATTTGCTTTACTGTTATTTGGGGAGGGTTTTGAAATGCTGTCTGGTGCAGAATACGTCACCCCATCAGATTCTTATCATGAATGCATTTACTTCAACCCCAAGCAAGCAACCCTTGATTGATATTACAGTGTGGATCATAGAAATGCAGGAATTAAGTTATTTATTCTATTGCATTTGGTTACATTTGGCGCAATAAATAAATAATGTAAAAATAAGGCCTCGTGCTACTGTAAAAAACTTCAATAACACCCGTGTGGAAAGTGTAACCGGAATTAGGCAAGAGGTTGTCACAGCCTTCTAGTTGCCCGCTGTACTGTTAAAAACATATGCTTACAATGATACTAAAATGTTTTCATTTAGCACATCGTTGAATATGTTTTGTTTTCTTCTTGTCGACAGTCTGCTGCGAGGCGAGCTGGCACCTGCTGCGCGAACTGCCAGACGACCACGACCACTTTGTGGCGGCGCAACGGGAACGGTGACCCGGTGTGCAACGCCTGCGGGCTCTACTACAAACTCCACAACGTGAGTATTAAGAGTCGCAAACACTGAGAGTGACAGCGAAGTGGTCAAGTGGGCGGACAGCTTGTATCGATTGAGGAGAGGGAAGACTGAGGCCGGGGACGCAAAGCCGGCTTTCCCTGTCAGACAGAGCCCGTTGACCGTTTTCTTTTTAGATTAATCCAGCTTTGTTTCAAAGGAGGGCGTTATTCCCAGGAGGGACGGCAGGGCGGGTCTGCCATTCAAGATACGGCGTCAGTTATAGGCTATCAATTCGGAGTTGTCTGAAACTAGCCTTTTTAATGTTAAGCTTGGCTGCGATCTATTTAGCAGACGAATAAATACATTTCACCTTAATGAAACAAGCGAAACAAAGGAGGGAAGAGAAAAAAACGGGATTGTGTGACAGCTGAGCTGCTGAATTGCCTTTTTTCGATGTGTAGTTGTCGTTTGAAATTCAACCCTGAAAGCATAGAAGACCACATTATACACTTTGATGTATAATTTGTGTAAATACTACGACTAATAAATGCGTATTTTATGCAGTGGATTTTCCGTACGTTGTATTTTAACAAGCAAAAGGCCTTTCTTTTTAATTAATAAAAGCACAGATTTTGTTAGGCCTATATGTGACACTAGAACCCAAACCAGTCATAAATATATATAGGCTATATATTTACACTGAACTGACTAAATAACCAATCTGGAATCTAATGGTGCAAATAAATGTTTAAAGTAGATATCGCTATCAGTAGGCTAATTAAGTTTTTATATATTTACAGTAAATAACAATAACTAACAATTCATACAAGGTGCCAAATTCGTGCTAATACGTACTAATTCACTCTAGGACAGGTAAGTTTAGGGGCGGGGTTAGGTTTAGGCCATTCGTACAAATTCATAGGAATTGACTAGTCGTAAAATATGCACGAATTGCCATGGGATCAGCTTGGTTTTTGTAGTAACTGTTCTCATAAGTCCGTTTAATAACATTTCAAAAGTATCTATGCTCATACTTTTTACTTCATCATTAACCTCCGCTGTCTCTTCTCTTATAGGTCAACAGGCCACTGACCATGAAAAAAGAGGGCATCCAAACACGCAACCGAAAGATGTCCAGCAAGTCCAAGAGGTGTAAACGATCTGGCGAGGGTTTCGAGGAGCTCTCCAAGTGCATGCAGGACAAGACCTCTCCATTTGGCAGCGCCAGTGCTCTGGCAAGCCACATGCCACACATGGGCCACCTGCCACCGTTCAGCCATTCCGGACACATGCTGCCCACTCCGACTCCCATTCACCCCACATTCAGCCACCCTCACCACTCCAGCCGCTCTCCCGTCTGGGCCGAACCTCACTGAAGACCCTCGCATCCCCCTCAACAGGGACCTCCATACTGCAAACCTCCACGCACCCCCCTCCCCTCCCGTAAAGAAATCTTCCACAGGTGAGGGACGCGAAGGGGTTCGTTCCTGCTTGGACACTGCAGAGGAAGGTGTCATCTCATCAACAACCACGTCAGCTTGTATAGAGGATGGTTTGCGTGTTTAAGAAGCGCCTCTCCCTTCTAGACACCGAGGACCTTCACAGACAGAGCAGAGTGAGGGAGAGCTCTCTTCGCTTTTAGCTTTTGTTACATTTTACTGAGTCACTTTGGTACTGTCCTGAAAGAGAGGATGTGTCTTTGCAGATTCACTGTGTGGCGGTTGCTTCTCAGAAACTCTCTGGTTAGGACTCGCTCTGACTCTCGGAGTCAAAGAAAGAGAGACAGAAAAAGAGAAGACCACTAAGTTTATCCCCCCTAACATGCTGGAATACACCCCCCTCGGGCATGATTCCCTCTGAATGGACTCTATGGATACGACATACAAGCAAAGAAGTGTTTATAAAGGTTAATTGTTATTATCGTTATTGTTATTATGATAATTTATTTTCACTCTTTATCTCTTATTTCGCTTTCCTCAGAACACGTTGTTATATAATTAATATTATTTGATTGTTATTGATTAAAAAACAAAAAAACAAAAACACTGACCTATCCTAGCCAAGGCGATGTTGCTGAGCTGTACGTTTTTATCATTTTCCATTACACAAATAAAGGAAATAAAGTTTTAATCCTTTCCCTGAGTATACTTCCTTGCTTATGTGAAAGTCAGTCGTCTTCTCAAACGGAGACGTTTCTGCGGCTACAGGCTGGTTTGATCATTTACGTTCCCGATTCCAGGGCATCGTATTTCCAAGCGGTTACTGTAGTTTAACGTGAGAAATGCACACAAACGCCAAACATGCGCATAAAGCCAAACACAAAAAAGCGCTCGGATACGCTGTACCGTATACCAAAGTGTCAGAGGGAATTTCACCTAGGCATCGCTGAGCTCCAGAAGGTAAGCGATATCAGATGCACAGGCTAAGTGCTTGTCCGTCTGGGGAAGAAGGAGACCTCTGTGGCATATAAGCCCCCCGGGGTGCTTCGGTTTGACCCAGACAACAGTCTCCAAACATTGGGAGGGTTCCAATCACATGCAAATGCGGAGAGCCATACTGTACAGACTGCTTTTAGGTGGACGAATTTGTTGTCCCTGTCTTCTCCTTTTCTTCTTCCCCCCTTGCTTTTGGCCTGCATGTCTTTCTGGAGCCAAAGTAAAAGTAAGCAAAAGGACAGCAAGTTTTTTGGTGGGAGAGAAAGAAATTGAGACAAAAAAAAAAAAAGAAAAGAAAGAAAAGAGAGAGGGAGAAGAGGAAGGAAAGGCAATCAGTCCAGTCCATGAACAAACACGTGGGGGGCAGTTCGGAGCCTTCTCCCACAGATGTGCTTGCAGCTGAGGCTTGCAGGAAACAGCTTTTAACCCGGTCTCATTTTCAAGCTATTTAACCCAGTGCGGCGACTGAGGAAACCATCAGCCCAGCCAACAGTTAATGAGAGAGACCCAACAACAGCACAGACCATGCTGAGGAAGGCCGACTTCAGGTCAACACTGACTCTTGCACAAGTGCAGATATGCCCATCCCCCACCCACATGATCACACACCCCTCTATTCTATTCTATTCTATTCTATTCTATTCTATTCTATTCTATTCTATTCTATTCTAGTCTAGTCTAGTCTAGTCACTGGCTGAGGTATCAGTCTATTAGTGCACTGATTAATCTTCAGTGTTATCTGTTATCAAAAGCCAGGTCCAGATCAAACTGATCCAGATCAAAAAAATAAAAAAACCTTCTTAATTACTCCTCATCAAGTTGTTCCAAACAAATGAGATTTTTAAAACACAAATTAAATTATTATGTTTTAATGAAAACCAACTGATATCCCTCTGTTGAAGGTTAATTCCACCAAAATGTCAATGCTTCAGAAAGTTAATAAAAACAGTGACATCCAAGTTGAGAGTGTTAAAGAAAATCTGAATCTGATGAACACAGTAAATTTAGGATTTTATTCCCATATATAAACATTGATCAGCTCAATAAAAGCTCAATGAATGAACTCCAGTTTAACAAATTTGGGAACTTATATCAAAGAATTTCTCATCAGTTATCTCATACTTTAAAGACCAACCTATCTGAGCTATTACTACTTTAATTAAACATTACTTTTATAGCTGTGTGAGCAGATAATCCTTCATAAAGCCTGCCTTACTGATGAAAAACCTGTGTTTGTAGCAATAGCTGACTGTAACTGTTCAACAGCATTCCTGCTGTGTGTTTGCCAGTTATAGATGCCACTGGGCTTCTCTCTCTGTGTGTGTGTGTGTGTGGAGGTATTTGTGTGTGTGTATGCTGTTCTCTTTGGCCAGGCTCCCAGAGAATGAAACATCCAACGGACTCAAACAGGGCACTCCTGAGGGAACTAGCTGTCTTCCCCAAAATAATAATGGGATCGGGCCGCGTCAGAGAGACGGGAGAAGGAAAAAGAGAAGCTTTATTCAGAGTAGAGGCTGAGGCACTGTGACGTGCTCACGTGGTTCCACGTGTGTCCTTGTCCTCTCCGTCCCCACATGTGTGTTTTCATATAAGTGGTCTGTTTTTAAGGATTTGTGTGTTTGGCCATGTTCAGAGTGCAATACTAGCTTACTGCTGAACAAATACTGTATATACACTGTATAGACTGTACATCGCTCATTTTTTAAAAATAGCAAGTGAAAGAGTTGGAATTATGCAACGATATGTCTTGCTTGTGGATCTATGAAGTATAATATTATCCATGATAAAACACAAACAAACTAAAATGTGCTAATGCACCATTTGTATTTATTTTGGTTTCATATGGTGCATATCGTTCACGCCACAAACAGGTGGTAATGAAGTTTTCTAAGTGCTAGGCAACAATTAATTGCGATTCATCACATCCAAAATAAAGGTTTTTTTCTTTACATAGCATATGTCTGTGTGGTTTAATTTAATATGTATGGGCCTATAATGACACAAATATACAGTATATAAATAAATAAATTATGTTTGTAATAATTTACAAACAATTACATACAATTTACAAAAAATAATTTACAATTTTTTTTTAAATATTCTAATTTTAATAATTTGTAATTATTTTATAATGATCATTTTAAAACTATTTGACAATTTGCAAATAGCAAACAAATTTGTATTAATTTGCGTACCACTAACTAATGGTTGGGTTTGGTTCAACTGACCTTCCTTATTATTATAATTGTTTTAATATTTAAAATAAAAAAATTTGTACGATACAAACTTTATACAAATTCATGTATATGAAATCACAAACTTGTTAAATTTGTTACCTTTTCTCTTTGTATGGGGTTGGAGCAGCTCATAACTGTGAGTGTCATCTAGTGATCATCCAAAGTTTGTAGTCAGTTCACTCACTACACTGAAAACAGAGGGGCATGTCGAGGACAGTCCTCCATTTATTTAGTCGTTGTACTGCAAATAGACTACATCAGGTAAGTATTCGAGACATCTAGAAAGTCTAGTGTCCTCTGTAGAATATCTAGCAAAAACAGTCATGCTAGTGTGCTAGCATGCTAAATC
>JAUMHR010000008.1:620348-632224 GCA_032361145.1 Enteromius fasciolatus | reverse complement strand
TGGCCGGACGCCCAGCACCTAATTTCCAGTTCAATTTAAACACGTTAGATTGTGTAAGAACTTATAGTGTGTGTGCGGGGAGTGAGGTGTGACCTCAACACGTTTTAAAAGCCCCCACAGCAGGGATGCAAGTAGTTTTTTTTTCTTTTTTGTCTGGATGCGGGAGCCCACTATTCTCTCTGGTCTCTCTGGATGCTCAGCCGCATTGGCTGGGCCTACATGCAGCACAATCTGCAGTCTTTTGGGACACTAAGATGAGAATTTAGCTCCACGGCAACACCTAAGTTCTGAGCCAGACCTTTGTGGTCTAGTATTTTTCCATTTACCCAAGATCCACGGGACAGATCTCTCTCCCAGCTCTTCTTTCATCTACAAATCACCTTCAGGACATCTTTTGGAATTCATCGCTTTTCAAACCAGGAGGACATGATTCAAAACCTTGGAACCATCAGACTTCGACTGCATCGGACCTTCACCAACAAGGCAATGCAAGTATTGTACATATAACTAACGAAACAGATATTTAGTATTAGTTATGAAACCCGTTCTAACGGCACTGATGGTTTTACAGTTGGTCAACTGTCTCTCTTTTCATAACTTTAATTCTAGCTTTTTCTTAATGATTTACCCTTAAGCCTTCTTTGCACTTTCCCCTTTGTGTGAGAGTATTTATACATGTGTGTTTAGTTATGTGAGTTAACGTATAGTTAATAAAACTTTTGCACAAATTAGAGTTTCTGATTCTGCCTTGCAAATTAAAGTCCCTTTACGATGTCACCCTAGCTACATGCTCTAATGCAGTGATACTGTAAGAAGGTATTTTTCTGTGGCCACAAAAAAAAAACAGGAAGGAACAACAAAATTCCTTCTTAGTGTCTATATGAAATTACACTATGTGTTTGCTGAATGAACATATTAGTAAATGGTAATTCTTATAGAGTTAATATAAATAATTGCAATTAATCAAAATTAATAGTAATTATTTATATACATTTCCCTTAATGAGCTAATATGCTACATAACATATACTTTGTAAATTTCTTTTGGTATCTCTTGTCAGGTGTGCAAATCATTTTCTCAACTCCCTCTTTGCTAAAAGTGCGTTCACACCAGATGCGGCTTGCGTGAATAAATAGCGCTATTCGCACGTAGTTGGATGCTTGAACATTTTGAGTTTACTCGCTTCATTCGTGTGTAAAAATTATCTTAACAACAGACGCAAATTTGCGTCATGAGAGGGGCTTTTGCCAGGCGGCTCCAGTCTTGTGCATTGGTGGAGGGGAAAACTTGATTTTGAAAAACTTTGAAAATGTTGCTGTTATTATGCCATGAAATGCAGTTTTAGCGAATGTTTTGATAATAGCATAGTTTCAGGAGGATCGCTGGATGAATTGATCATGGCTGGCACCGCATTACCTAATCGATCCAATCGCTACAATCGCCAATCAAACCCTTCTTTCTCACTATAAATAACCCTGTCTTTCCCTACTCCAGAATCTAGCTTTTTTGCACCCCTCCTCCTCCTCCCCATCTCCTCCTAAGCTCCACGTTTTCCTCCAGGGGGCAGACAGGGATCGTGCCGGACTCCGAACCACTAACTCTCGCTAGGGATCAAGTCGCCAGGGTTCGGAGTCCACCCCGGACAGCACACCAAATTTGCTTTATTTCATTCATTCATCAATGAGGAAGCGTGAACTCCTGAAAGAGTATTTCAGGTGAGAATGTAGTTGTTTAAAACAAAAATCAGTGATTTATTAAAAAAGAGAGCACATATTTAACCGGGTGCTCAGTGCTCATGTATCCGCCGAGTGCAACCTCGCCGCGGCTACTAATTCTGACACTTGCCACTGCCTCCTGATGCCTCTGTAGTGGTTAAACAGGAGGTAATTTTTTTTTAGGTATATCTCATAGGCAACTTTCATTTAATTAATCTATTAAGCAAGCTCCTGATGTGGTGCAAATTTTTGCCAAAGTTCAGATTAGTCCCCTTGAGCGATTCACGCGAATCACGTGTTATGTGCGTCAAACGCCCGAATCGCACCTTAGATTCGCGATATTCGTGCCACTTAGTTTATGCAAATCGTTCATTCGGGCTGCTTAATTGTTACATCCATGAATGCATTTGTTTATTTAATATAATCGCAACATTTACTGTAATGTAATCGCATTGGCTGACAAGTCTGCTGCAGCCTTCGTGAATCTGATTTACTAGCTGACAAACCAGACATTTATACAAGAGCACAGAACCCACTCAATAACATCTAAGTAAAACAGTGTCATATGCACCTGTAACAGGTTGCACTTTTTAAGTTGACAAAGGAAGTACAACCTTTATGATGAAGGGAATGTGAGTGAGGTTGTTGATGATTGATTGGTGATGATTCTAGATCTGGTGGTTGTTCGGTAACAATTTATTTCAATAGTCTACTTTAGAAATTTGACTAACATTAAGTATCTTTGCAACTACATGTCAACTAGCAGGCATTAGAGTATTAGTAGACTGTCTGCTTAATATCTTCTAACAAATCATTTTGATTGATCTACTACATACTGACTATCAGAAACTTTGCAAGTACATGTCAACTTACTCTACTAACCCTAATCCTACTCTAACAGTCTAATCTGAGAGTTAGTAGACATGCAGTTGTGAATTAATATAAATGAACTGAAATGTAGTTAACATGTAGTTACAAAGTTACTTATAGTTAATAAAATGTCTAAATGGAAATAAAGTGTAACCGGTTGATCAAATCTCACTGATACCCTTTTCCCTCAATTAAACAAGTTTAACACTAGGAAGAGTCCTGGTTGTTCAAAACTTCTTCTATTTAAGAATTATGGAGGCACAAGTTGGTGAATACTTATTTATAATACAGTACTTACACTGTGCGGGTCCCTGCTTGCAAGCAGTCTGAATGCCTGGACCGCAGCACTCTGTACTCTAGTTGGAAGTTTTTCAGCTTCAGATGTGTAGCCTGGAAGGAACTTTAGAATAGTCTTGATGCTGGATGGATGAGCTGCATTTCCCAAAGCCTTCAGTGCAAGGACCATATCCTCCTCCGAGTTTTTACTTAGGCCACTTGTGGCCATATCCAGCAATGGCTGAACAACATCATTTACAAAAGACATGGAAAATGTGCATTTGAGAAATAAATTCCACATAAAGCTAGCAGGATAAAAAAACCTTGATATTTGTCATAATCATCTGACATATAAAAAAAGGAGACCACAAATACCTGCACCACAGTGACAGGGCAGGGATCAGTATACACGCAGTATCTGTACACTAAAGAACCATAAGCCAACACCACAGTGTTCCACAGGAGAGGTTGGGATTTACTGAAAGGAATTGTCAGGAACTCCTGGAAAGCCAAACAGAGCATCACAAGGCAAATATACAGTGCATGACATAAATCATTGTAACAAATGGTTATCTGCCATTAGCTTACCTGAGCTAATGCCACAGACACAGGCTCAGCAGACAAGTGGTTAAATGCCACTACCAGTGCCTGTCCTGCCTCATTCGCTGTAATGTCTCCTGCTTTGAATCTGGCCTCAAGGAATTTGAGGATCCTTTCATCTGTTACCTCCACAACCAAGTCCAAGAACCACCTCCTAAAGCCAAAAAAAAAGAGTCAGTAGGATACAATCTAGGATTGCATAGTACCTAGGTGTAAAAAAAAAAATACCTGTGCTCATCATTTCCTGAGACCTGTTTCCATAACTGCTCTATATTCTCAAGTGTAGTCACACGTAGCAATTGAATTAGATTCAGAACCTCAGTGCTGCTTGAGCCGTCCACTTTATAAATGTTAGCCTGTGCCAAGCGCTTAATTAAATCTAGAATCTGTTGAAGTACAGAACAGATCAAAATCTTTTTATGACTTTATTCATATATCTGTATATATTTCAGTGTTTGTGTATGATCTTGGGGTTTGCCTTTGGCACTGGATCGTTCAGGTTAATCATCACAACAGGAATGGGTTTGAGGTCCTTTTCAGTCCTGTACATCAGGTTGCCTCTGCTCTGGACCTGTCCGGTCACTATTTTGTCAGTTGTGTCTGAAACTTTGAGAAGCTCAATGTCTCGTCTGGAAAAAACAAAAAACACAAATATGTCATGCACAAGCCGCACAGTCTTGCAACTTGTTAGCTAATGACTAAAGCACGTACAAGGCTAACATTCGGAAGTTTCCTCCCTTTACATTGAATGGAGAGAAGTATTGACGCTCCTGAGCAAATGCTTTAGTGATCAAACCACCATCTGCTGTAGATTTCACTGTGTAAGTGTGTTTCACCGTTGAAACAACATTCTGACCTCTCTGTAAGATTAAACAGCATTCAGATTAGTTGAAGGAGTGTCCACTTTTTATGTTCAAGTTTATAATTGAAATGTAAAGAAACGCACCTGTTTGCTAAGCTTGTCTTCAGGGGCGAGTGCCATACCTCGGTACAAAGCAGCTGGCTGTGGACAGTTGGTGATATCAACCATTTGGGTCACTTTCAACTCTTTGGCATTACTGTCTTCTTCAACAGTGTAACTGCTTTGACATACACCATGAATTCCCAACTGAAGACACAAAAATATGTTTTTCATATTGTTTTACTTTACCCATACATTTATACTCTTATTAAGGACTGACTTACCTCCACCAGTTCGTAAAAACTTTGTGTGGTTTTGACTGTGACTTGTAAAAATCCAAGGATCCCCCTCACAATATTTACAACCGTGTTTGAGACTCCAGGCGCTGTGCGAATGTCAGTAATTTGTCCTTTAGAGAATTCAAAAACAATTGGCTGGCTGAACTCTGCAGATAGACGCTTAGTGAGTTTTTGGGAAGGGCTGAAGACACTTTTCTTGGGTAAGCCATTAAAGTCTTCAACGTCTACATTTGAGATCTTAAAAGGAAAAACACAATTTATAACGTGTTTAGACTATATCTAGTTATTTTTACTATCTGCTGAGTTAGGAATAAAGGTGTCTAAAGGTATATGGAAATGGAGCAACAGTATGTTACCTGAAGCACAAAGGTTTGTGGCGATTCACCAATGATTTTAAAAGTGCACCTCAGCTTCAGTGCTGACTCAACCAAATCTGGCAGTTCTTGTCCCACTCGCACCAGTCCCTCATATTTATACTCATAGGTTTTTTTAGAGTTTAGGAAAGGCTCTAAAATATTGACAATTGAGAAAGGAATTTGAAATGATAATCAGTATGTATCTGATATACATCCAATCCCAATTACATTTTAAAATCTTTATTATTGGCATAAACATAAAATACAATAATAAAATTAATATTAGATTTAGAAGAAAATCTCTGTAGGTTTATGGGTGATACATTATAGCATTTACATACCATAATTTATGTTCTCGCTGGCTAATGGGCAGGAAAAAAACATTATTATTATTATTTTGAATAAAGTAGCATTAAAGTATTTTTTTTAATGTGCTCAGTTCTAAACAAAAGTAAGGTAGGATATATAATTCTAAACATTCTAAGCATACAGTTAAATCGGTCCCGGGCTTAATGTACTTACCAACCAGAGCTACCAGGAGACAGAGATAGAGCTGCCACATGGTGAAATCTAGAGGTGGTACAAGCAACTTGGACATCATCTTTTATAACATGGAGCTGGATTTCCCTCCTACCCCCTTATCTTATGCAGTTAGTGAGTTAAAGTGACCCTGTTTTTTTTTAACACACTCAAATTTGCAGATTGTAGATCATGCAGAAATATGTTTATTTGCTGATTATCATTTTGGTTATAATATTTTTCTAGACACACAGTAATCGCAATAATCTTCTGCTTTGTTGCTTTTGATTTCAAACAGTTCAGATTTCAAATTAATGTCTTTTTCCTCTTTGTTTCAAGTTTATAGCAAGAAAAAAAAGTGAAGGAACATCAGAAGGCATGGGAAAACTTGCTATAGGCTAATTTATAATGAAGACTAATTGTAATCTGGAAAATTATTTATTTACACTGCTGCTTAAACTAAAGCGATTTCAGCTGTAAGTCAGGCAATAATATATATGTCATGCTACAATATACATATTGTTTGTATTTCAATATAAATCTGTCAGATTTTGAAAGCAGAGACTTTGGAATATGTTCAGGTGCTCCCAATCTAGGCCGACTTTATTCTCATAATATTTAGACTTTATTCTTGTAATATTTCGACTTTAATCTGGTAGTATTTCGACTTTAATCTCATAGTATTTTGACTTTATACTTGTAGTTTCGACTTTATTCTCGCAATATTACAATTTTTATCTCATAGTTTTCGATTTTTGGTGGCACTAAAACTCTGTTATACATTAGTGGTGTGTACATATATATATATATATATATATATATATTTCTTCTTTTACACTATATACAATAAAAAATGTTACTCCATGTGAAATTGTCCTGCAAATGATAGACTATGAGCATGAAGCATACTGGTTTGTTTTGTAGATATAGTTTGAGCAAACAGAACTAGGGGACAAAGGTGTGAGACAGGTCAATGTGATCATAGACAGTGTCATCACAACCTGTTCGGGGAACATGTGACCCACTAAACAAATAACAAGATCAAACTTTTACAAACATCTGATATCCATGCATGGAATTAAATATTAAATAAGCATACATAAATACACTTCCCACTCTGAAACCTTAAAATTTTATAAAAAATTCATAGGTTTTTTTGTAAAAAATTTTTACTGATTGCTTGAGACAAAAAAACTAAGAAAAGAAAAATCTAAATTCAATCATTTATTTACTTAGACCTAAGACTTTTGAACAGCACTAATAAACATTTTAATTTAGGCCTTTATTTACATCAACTTTCATCAACGCACATGTACAGAGAACATCTAATAAGGAAATAAGGTAAACAGAAGTTCAGACTTTGTGCTTGATGGGTAAAAATTTTCTACAATTTAAGAAATAAAATCCAAACATGCAACTTTTTTGTTGTGTAACTCAAACCAGGACAATTTGAAGAACTGCTCCATTTGCTATTTGCAATTACAGTGAATGGTGACTTAAGCTTTCAACCTTTTGAAGGAAACTAATTCAGGCTGGTAATTTCAGCTAGGGGTTGCCTGACCTTAGGCCTTATTTCTACAAATGATAGCCATTCTGAAAGGTGTCAGACAAGAAGAAAAAAAATGCCTCTTGACTTGACTCTCTCAGTCTGATGTGTGTATGTTCAGTTATATTTCACACTGTACAATAAAAGAGTTACACTAAATTTGTTTACCAACATATAGAGTGGAGGATTGTTAATACAGGCACACAGGCATTGGTCCTTTGCCACAAAGTTGCAAAGTTGGTGGGTCTGTAACATTCAACATGAAGACATCTTGCTTCAAAGTACAGTATAAATGCTATTTTATGAATTATTTTACATCTTTAATCCATTCAATATTTGTAGCATGGCTGACATCTGTCATGTTGTGTGTCCATGTGCTGTCTTTTGTTTTTGTTTTCATTCTGTTCTCGCGTGTTCTTGCCTTGTTTGTAACTCCGCCTGTGTCATTAGGGATTTATCCCCTGCCATGCGTGTATCCCAGGTGTGTTGTGTTTTCCTACCCTGATTGTGCCTGTATTTAAGCCGTGTCCTTTTCAGTTCAGTTTCTCGGTTGTTCTTTGTTGATGTCTTTGTTTGTCTCTGCGTTATTGTCGGCATTCTATGTATCCTGTGTCTCTGAGAATAAATGTTTCCTGTTTCATGGAATTCCCGTATTCCTCGCCTTTGTGTTTGCTACGAAGCGAGACCTCCTCGTTACATAATGACCGACCACATCAAAAATATAAAGATGGCGTTCGCTGCGAATCACGCTGAGCTGATCCAGTCACCCACAGATTCCAGTCCGCCTATTCCAGATCTGGTTCCTGAAGTTGGCCCAGGAGTGCCGATCCAATCCCCCGTGGATACCAGTACGCCCATTCCAGATCCGGTTCCTGAAGTTCGGCCAGGAGTGCCAATCCTGTCACCCGCGGACTCCGGTCAACAATTTACCACTCTGGATCTTGACAAGATTCCCAGTCCCTGCATTGGCCTGTATTTATTTTTTGAATTTTTTGGCCATACAGCCCCACAGCTGATGCAGGGACTGGGAATCTTGTCAAGATCCAGAGTGGGAAATTTTAGATGCAGTGTTTAATTCAATGTGGGGAGACAACAAGAGAACTACACGCATCCAAAATAACATTGACGATCCACGAACTGGACAGAATACAAGGATCTTAAATACACAAGGGAAGATGCAGGACCGGTGAGGAACACAGGTGGCAAGGATAAACAAATTAACTTAACAAGAACAGGAAAAAGACTATAAGGAAACACAGGAAGTAACGAATCGAAACCAAATACATAGTGACATGGACAAGGGCGTGACAGCATGATGGAACCACCACCAAATTTTACTGTAGATAGCAGTTGTCTTTTTTGGAATGCTGCGTTCTTTTTCCCTCATGCATAACACCCCTTGTTATGCCCAAATAACTAATAGTTTCATCAGTCCACAGCACCTTCATTCCAAAATGAAGCTGGCTTGTCCAAATGTGCTTTAGCATACCTCATGTGGCTCTGTTTGTGCTGTGGGTGGAAAAAAGGCTTCCTCTGCATCACTCTCACATACAGCATCTCCTTATGAAAAGTGCACCGAATAGTTGAACGATACACAGTGACGCAAGATGCTGTTTTAGGACTTTGGTGCTGGTCTGTGGGTTGACTCTGACTGTACTCACCAGTCGTCACTTCTGTTCATCCGAGAGTTTTCTTGGTCTGCCACTTCGAGCGTTCCCCATAGAGTCGTACAATTTTAGATGCAGTGTCTCATACAATTCTTTTGGAACCCTGGTTAGATTCAAGATGCTTCTGTTTTGTTAAATCAGTACTTGAGTCAAAATAAACATATCAAACACAGAACATGTTTTTTATTAGTCCAGAATAAAGTACATATAAAATCACTTCAGACAATCAATTGTCAGATATTTAAAAATTATATATATTATATATATCGACTGTAAAACCTTTAGCTATTGACTGCCGTTGGTTATGAAACTTTTAGATCATAGCATGCAGTAACATTTTAGTTAATACATTTCTTTCAAAAAATAAATATATTGGAACTTTGTCACACACACATTCCTAAGTACATCTTTATAGTGCTTCTATTTAAAAGCATTTGCAGGCTGGTGCTGTAGGTAAATGATTCTTTTGATAAAGTTCATCGCAGACACTCAAAACAACATGGAACATTCTTGAACAATCTGTAGTACTCCTCTTGAATCTGATAATGAAAGTGAAAACATTTGCAGTTAGAGGTGCAAAATGGTAAAGAGTAAACTGAATAATAATTAATGAAATATACTGAACAGATATATAGAAGAATGTGAACCTTACCCTTCTGGATAGAACGCAAAGGAATACGAAAATGAACATCCCCTGGAACACATTGGCAAATGTAAAAAGATATGCTGTAAGGGTAGTCTCATACATGATGTGCATGACACCAAAGGTCCAGGTAACTCCCAGAACAAAGAGCAGAGCAATAGCTCCTCTTGCACAAGACCTGAGGAATAATTATTGACTTATATTATGCAGAAGAAAATTAAATTTCACATAGAACCTGCGCATTTGTACATAAACTATTTAAACGCAATTAGAACATTACAGAGGAACTCTTAAAACACTATATGAATATGATGATATTTTACCTGATATTTTCATAGTGAGTGATTTCAGGTTTCTTTACTGCAGTGTGACGAAAAACCTTAAAGATGATCACAGCAAATGCCAGCAGATTCACCTGGGAGGGAATAATTGGCTTTGATGTAATTTCTCTCAGCAAAAAAGTACAATATTAACTACATACAACAATTAATTTGATTAATTAAAGAGCTTATCATGTTATTACTTCTTCCGTTCTTTTTATCAAATAAAAAATATATTTTAGCTATCAATGTAGCAGGAGTAGTAGTAACAATATAATGCACTTAATTTGTAATGCACTTTTCTTGAACTCAAAATGTTACATTGAAACACAAAAAAACAAAACAAAAATACAACAATTAAAAACAATAAATATGATCAATATGAAATCAATTTTTTAAAGTGATCCAGAGTTGGTGCAGGTGTTATATTAAAAGGATAGCCTTAGCATGAAGGCTGATACAAGTAAAAGAAAACTGGCAGAGAGGAGACAAGAATGGGTATATGAACTTGTAAGATAGAAAAGATATGTATTCATATTCATACTGCCTGTAGATGTTATTACACTTAGGCTGAAGTGAACCTGTGGCAAATTCAATTGAATGGTTATGATTTGGAAAAGCACACACGTCATAATAAAAGGTCTAACAGCTTATAATGTATATCAGAGCACAGACGATGCGTTGAAATGCCTGAAGAGAAACAGGTTTGAGCTAAGCCACACCTCTGTGGAAGAGTTCAGTAAAATATTCTGCTTTACTGAAGGGTCACAAAAGCATAGTCTCCATTATTATTAATGGAAAAAAGAATGGCCAAACAGAGCAACTGATGGAGAAGGTGGTGACCAAGAGCCTCTAGGTCAGTCTAGTTGAGCTCCATGATCAATTTAAAATGTTGTGACAGTTCTGGTTTTGCTTTGTCAGTATGATGTATGGAGTGTAGATTGATGTGGGGGGAAATGTAATTTAAAGCAGTTTAACATAAGACAGCAACATAACAAAATGTGAAAAAGAAAAGAAAAGAAAAGAAAAGAAAATAAAAGAAAATAATATGAATACTTTTCCAAGGCAATGTAGATAATGTGCAGTCGAGTTAGTGGTGATGTAAATCTGGGTATCATCCACACCGCAGTGGTACCCAAGATCATATCTCCTGATGATCTGCCCAAGTTGTAGCATATATATGCTAAAAAGTAACAGGAGTGGCGAACTCCTGGAGAGCCGCAAGCCTTTAGAGTTCAGCTGCAACCTTAATTAAAACTCATCTGTCTGTAGCTTCCAAGTAACCATTCAGACCTTGAATAGCTTGTTTAGGTTTGTTTAATTAGGGTTGAAGCAAAACTCTGCAGGGCTGCGGCTCTCCAGGACTGATGTTCGCCACATTAACAATAAGATGCATCAACACCAATTCAGTGATAAATTTAAGATTGAAGTTAAATAAGGTGAAGTAATCAAAAAACGTACTACACTAATGCAGAAGAGTGAATAATGTCCTTGACTGGTTTAAGATCTTAAACTTATTCCCTAAAAAGAGATTTAGGATTAGCTGCGAAGTAACTTTATTGGATATCAGTCTTCAGCAACCAGAAAACATCCTAATGTATTCTGAATACAGCAAAACTTTCACAATACAGCATGTTAATGATCACTATACTGATTGTACGGGGGTCCTTATGAGTGTTCAAAGGTTATAGACTGTCAGTTGCCATTACTGAATACAGAATAACACAAGAGCATATACTCACCAGAATGATCAGACAGGCTGGTCCTATGAAACTCCAGATGAAGTTATTTTCAGTGCTTAGCCAACACCTTGACAAGATATTAATAACACAAGATAATTATTGTAAAAATAGATTTACATTGTCTGAGGAAAATGTGAGTGAAACTAGGCTTAAATACCTTATTTTGCACAGTTAAAATAAAAGGAAGCGGCTGACATTAGAAGCCTTGCATATTCAAGTTAAAAATGTTAAAACCAACGCTACCTTTAACAATAACATAGATTGCTCATAGCATTAGTGATGCTTTCCTTAAAGGAAAAAAGTTCTGTAATCATTTACTCACCCTCAAGTATCTTTATGAATTTCCGGTAACACTTTATAATAACGTTCAGTTGTAAGGCATTTATAAGTGATTAGTTAATGATGAACTAATCATTTACAAA
>JAUMHR010000008.1:591127-620248 GCA_032361145.1 Enteromius fasciolatus | reverse complement strand
GAGGATCCTCGACATTGGAACAGTCCTTCGACGGATGTCGATGACGTAGCTTTCTAGAAATTCTGGCTTCCGAGGATCCTTCCTTGACATTGAGAATTGCCCCGTGTGTGGCTTAAATGTGCTTGTAATCAGTGATGGCAGGTGATGGTGGCAGGTGAGGATGATTAAATTCAAGTGAGAGTGATTGTCAGTGACTGGGGTGAAGGCGGAGCCATTATTAAAATAATATACATATGTTCACCTACATAAAAAACAATATTTTAATTTTATGAGGTTAAAAAGCATTGGTCATTGTATACTCTGTTTCAGTGACAGGTCTTAACTCACTGGGTCTTCATCAAGGACATTTAGTACAGATGTATCCCTCAGGCCACAGAGAATATTGATGACATTCAAACTAGGAGAATCCATTAAAGTCACATCCATTTACTATTTAGACACAACTCACATTAACACCTGCTTTTGGGAATGTGGGAACACCTTGCTGTTAATTACAGCTTTGTTTGTGAAAATGTAATTTGCAGACTTTCCTCAACTGTTCTTCACCAGGTTTTGTTGGATCCTCTCATCCTGCATCAGGAATAGAAAACTATTAAGTCAGAAACAGGAGAAACAGGCTGTTTTGTTAAATACACACACAGTAATGTTTTCCTCACTCAAAACATTTTGTGCAACATAAAGAAATGGATGGGAAAATGTCTTTTACATGATTTACAAATATGTTTAAGTTTGTTGTCTCACTCTTTAAGGGAGATGCAGCATATTAAATAACATCTGCATTTTGTGCAACTCATTAAATTAATCCACACTGGGAAGTTAATGAGGGGAACACAGCATATTTATTAAACATTGCATAGCGCTACATATGTTGCCCTCAATATGATATTTATTTATTTATTTATTAAAAAAAAACTTTGTGCAAGTTAAAAACAAATAATCAGAGAACTTTCTCTGGACTAACCTTGCTTGCTTATTAGCATGCCTATTATTAACATATTGGTTGTTTATTACAAAGCACACATTCTGCATGACCCTATTTATATAGACTAAAGTGCTGTTTTTCCTTGGTTTCAAGAAAACGTTTAGTTGCCAGCCTTTTCCTGTCACAGGTTGACTATGGGGATACTATTTATAGATTTGCCTCTTTGTCCACCTTGTCCAAACTTGACCCCCTTTATCATTCTGCTCTTAGATATATCACAAATTCTAGTTTTAGGACACATCCTTGTTTACTTCACAGTTTGGTAGGATGGTCATCTCTGCATTTGTGCAGGCTTGAACATTGGTATATTTAAATTTATAAAGTTATTTTAGGAAAATTTCCAAAATATCTATGCGGGAAATTTTTACCTTTTTAAAATATCTACAATCTCAGGTCATTAGATAGGTTACAGTTTAAAGTGCCGGCTATTAGAACAAAGGCGGGAAAGCAAAGCCTATTCTATTTTGGTCCCTGGTCCTGGAATGATATGCAGACTAATTAAAATACAATCGCTCATTTCTTTAAATGATTTTAAACAAAGAATAAAAGAGTTAGTTATTTCTAAGTGCAGTTATTTTGATAATCCTACTTCCATTTAATTCATCATTAATGTGATTTTTAATGTTTGTTTTTGTGTACAATACTACATAGGGTATTAGGTAATACCTAAATGTTTTGTTATTGTATTTTGTTGTATTTACTGATGATGTTGGTTTTGTTTGTGGCTTGTTATCTGTTTAATCCTGCTATCGGACCCTGTCTTGACTAGGTCTCACTTGTAAAAGAGGTTTTAACCTCAGTGTGACTTTCCTAGTTAAATAAAGGTTTGATGATTGTTCTACATCCCCAATCCAACCTGATTCCTAAACTTAAAATCTACCTTACTGACTATTATATACAGCAAATATCATAGTTAATGTCATAGTGTCATATATTGACACAAATGACATAACTAATAGTTTGTTAATAGACAGAACAGGACCTTAAAATAAAGTGTGACCCCTCGTATAATATTTAGTTTAATCTCCTGGGATTGATGATCAATTATTATTTTACTAGTTTACTAACTAAATAGCTAATTAACAATAAAACAACAAAAGAAAAACAACAAAAAAATCTAAAATAAATAAATAAATTTGAATAAAAAATGAATAAACCCCAAATTGCTTTTGATCGTCAGTTATTTGATGAAAGTGATAGCGATCAGTTATCTACACACATCTACAGAACTAAAAGGAAGGAACGAGTAACAAAGCCTCTTTTTCCGGCCGCCGCTTTTGGCTTTCTGTGCATGAATACTCAGAGGACTCACTCAAATGACTGAAGGGCTGTGTAGCAGCCACTTGCGGTCAGCTTTATTTATTTAATTATTAATTTGAAGCCTCACCACCGACACTTTGGATGGACCCTAATTGATGTGAATTGACGCTGCTTGCCATAGATAATGGCTTCTTGGGTGACTCTCTCTACCCACAGTTCATTCAGTGTCGCCACACAGCAACTTAACTGCCCTTAAAATGTCGGCCCGCAACATGGGAGCTGTTGGGCAGACGGGATTATCAGTCTTTGTTATCGTGGAGTGTCTATTATGCACAGGCCTTCTATTCACAATGGACCTTAAAGAGTGTGTCAGTGCAAGCCACATAGCAAACTAGCTCACTGACAAACACACTAACATAACCAGCTCTTGGCCACAATGCACAGCACCCCAGTGCAGGTAAGAAAGCGGATATATTCCTTAGATATATATATATATAATTATATAGTGCATTCTTTTGGTACACGGTTTACGAAAAGTAGTAGATCCTGTTGAGTTGTTAGAGGTTACAGCCATGATTTGTTGCTTCTGCGTTGGGCTACTAACTTTGTTGTGCAGTTGCATGACTTTGTCTGAGATATTTTCCAAAACCCTGCAGCTTTACTGGTAACAAGTGACTTTTTCCAACAAATTGCAGTGTAGCATGTCGAAAGGGTGCGTCAGTGTCTTGTATGTCACATTGCATTGCACGCACAGCTTTACAGTTTAAGGCTTTCCATCTGACGCAGACAGCACTGAGAAGTTCATTTTAATGAACGTGAACTAGTTCACCAATGATTGAGTCATTTCTTTTTTACCATAAACTATAAATTCAAAGCTAATTCTAGCATGCATATTGGCTAGCACAACATCAACTAGATTTTTTATTAGTACTTATAAAGCACATATTAATGCACATATTAACTTATTCTGCATGGCCCTTATTCTATATCCCTAATAGTTAATTATTATAATTATAAGTAATTATTAATAGTTAGTAAGGTAGTTATAAGGTTAATGGATCTAAAATATGCGTATGCAGAATAAGGCATCGATATAATTGTTAATCACAGTCAATATGTTAGTAATAAGTATGAAAATTTCTGTAATGTATCTGTTCAACTTTAATGTTTAATGGTAACAGCCTTATTAAGATTCTCATTGTTTTTGTGGCAAACTGCCCTGATTGTAAAACTCAATTATATATTTATTCTTAAAAAATACATGGCACCATTAAAAAGTCACAAGTTTGAATCTAGCATCGCCAAAAGTGCTGAATTAGCAATTTTGCTACCGTTATGAAGTCGCTTGCTGTCACGGCGAAACAAGAACAAGCAGCAAATTGTGGGTTAATGAAGCCAAGATATTATGAAACTCGTGACGGCGTGACACTTTTGACACCGAGCAATGTGGCGGCCTATGCCATCTCCAGCAACCTTTGCTCATAAGGTGTAGCAGTGTTAGCATGTCAAGCATGTAGTTTCTGATCAGCCTCAGTGCTAGTGCGAGAAAAATGATTTGGTGTCCCTGCGGTTCCTTGAGGAGAACTGAATTTTCTGGCGAAAGGCGAGCCTGCTGCGTGTCTAATTTATTCATTATTCTTTCCCCTCTCTCTCTCCTTCCTCTGCGTTTTGCTTCTTTTCTCTTCCTTGTAGCCACCACTGAGTTAATGCTTATTACAACAAATTATGTGTGAAACTTCTAAACTCAGTGTTAGGAGTGCAGGGGATAATCCAGTTTGCGACCGATTGAAGAGATCCAGCCTCATGGGGTGCGGACATGCTCACTTCAGACGTACTCTTCTGAAATCCCACATACTGCCTGAATATTGCGTATTATTTCAAATTCCTAAATCAAATATTCACTGACCCGGGCCTGCTGCTCCAATTTAAACAATACAAAAATCTTTAATCAAGACTGACTGCGTGATTATTCCACTGGATGTTTGTCAATGCATGATTCAATAGCTGTTGAGAGCACAGAGGGAGGGCAATTGTCTTCAACAACAGGAGAATATAATCCAGTTTAAAGAGATTATGGACACTGTGTGGGGATTTGTCCAGAAGTTTAATTGTTAAAAGTTTGTTATTACTTACTACAGATATTTTAGTAGAAGTATGTTGTACCATCTAAATTAAATGAGCTTATTCAAAATATGTTTCAATATGACCATGAGTCAGCCAGACAGCATGGGTTTGCACTAATACAATAAAATAATAGAATCTTTTAAATGTGAAAGTCATAGGAGTTTTTATCTCAAGGCCATAATTCAATGGATTTCTGTATTTGGCTTTGAGTAAGATATTGTCATGTACACCAAGTCCTTGTTTCAGGAAGTGACATAATTTTTGGTGGGAAAAGAGCACAAACATCACCATGATTTTCTGTGGTGTTAACTGGCTTGTATGACTTTAAAATTGTCACCCTTTCTGATGAATTTATAAAAAAAAAAAATATATATATATATATAAAATACTTAATATGATAAATATATAAAGTACATAATAAGTACATAATAAATCACACACACTCCATCATTTCTTTCTTTACTTTCGCTGTTGAACATTATGTTATTTAATTAATTTATTTTGCATCAGAATAGTCACTTTTCATAAGAATGATTCCTTCAGGATGAAACTGTATGCATGTACTGTATATAGACGCGTATCTATATGTCTGTCTTCCTGAAAGCGTATCTTAATATCCTGGCTCTTTGGTTCATGCTTTTTTTATCGTCTTGAAGGCATTTGCGCTATTACTCTACCTATTTCTCCAGATTGTGAACACACGGCCCTGTTAGAGGACTGAATGTGATTTATCTCTGTTTGCTCGGATTCCTTTTAAATTGCTTAATGGTTTGAAACTCTTCTCTGACAGCAGGCCATTAGAGACTGCTTGTATGGAGATAATTTGTGGTGAGGCAGGACAGTGGCCATAATGGATGTCTTGTGTCTTATGTAATTGTAACCTGAGAGGTATTGAATGCACTCTCTCATGAATACTTTGCGGTCATCAATGTGAAAACAAAGACGAGCCTGGCTGCCAGCGGTGCGCCGACCATTTTACCGTTGCTCTGGTGTCTATATTTATTAAACGAGGAAGAGAAGAGCGAGGGAAAAAAGCACTTAATTCATTATTTCTGAATAAATGATCACAGAACGGTCAGTTACGGGCTAGAGTGTCTTCTGATTATTATTTTTTATTTTTTTACACTTATATTTCAGTTTTTATTTTGCTAGTCTAACAAATATTGAGAGGGATTAAATGAAAGTTTATAGCTCTCAGAAACCTGCAAATGCTTCATTTTTTTCTATTGAAAACAGCAGAAAATACAATGAGATACAGTGTTCTGCCAGTGGGTTTTGTGGGTACTGTATGTTGTGGGAGATTTTATCAGGGCGGATGATTTGAGAGGGATCAGATGAACCCTCAGACCAGCTGCTGCTGTTGGTTCAGGGCTGGAGTTCTGGGATGGAGAGATTTACAGCGAAGATCTTTCCAACAAATGAAACTATGCTGACTCACGTACTCTACTGCCTTGGGAAGAAGTTCAGCTCGGACTTCTGCTCAGTTTAGTTTAGAGGGGTCAAACGTTCTTTCATACAGTAGGAACTTCTGTTTCATTCTTTAAAACTTCGCAAGTGAGAATGGGAAGGAGAAGAAAATCACTTTATTATTTAAAAAAAACTAATTATTATTTTGTAGCTCATTACGCAAGTCTATTTGTTCACAGCCCCAAAAGTGCTTAACAACTTGTAAAGATACATACATTATTAATACTACATTAAGATGTCCTTTTTATATGTTGTAATAACAATATGCATAATTATATAAAAGTAACTCTAAGCCAAACGATTTCTCACCTGGTCCTAATTTATATTAAGTGGCCTTAACTGCTGTGCACTTACATTTAAATTAATCAAGGTACAATCCCCAATCCTACCCAATACCTAAACTTCCTTACTTACTAATAATAAGCAGCAAATCTGAAATTTATTGAGGAAAAACTCATAGTTAAAAGTGTTACCTAATTTAAAGTGTAACCTAATATAAACTGTTTCGTTTGGGCTTTTTAGGAGACTTTCACTCTGGATAGTCACAGTATCTAAATCACTTGATATCAGTAATTTGTTTTAAATTGTATGCCGTTATATCAAACTTAGATTCACTCGCTGAGGTGTTTAAAAAAATTTCTCACACAGAGTAAGAAGCCCAAATTTTTGAAACATAAAAACACTGAGCTGTGATGTGGATGACGTCTTGCACTTGTACATTTGACAAATATGCCATATTTGCTCATAATTTCTTGGCCAGTTTCTCACTGTGCTGTCAAAGATACAAGAACATTTATTTTTAAATACCGATTAATCATTCCCCAGCACAAACATTCAGTGTATATTTATATTATTAGATTTATATTATATATAGACATATTTAAAACATAAACATAACATGTTTTTTCTTAAATATATCCAAGCATGTTTTCGTATTTATATATAAATGTATACAGTGCACACTCATATTGTATGTAAAAAAAACAAAAACTTTTATTTTGGGTGCGTTTAAGCGACAGAATAGTCACTTAATAAAAGTTTAAGAATCAGATAAAATTCCACTATTATTAATGACTAATATCAATGTGGCTACTAAGGATGTCGTAAACAAACAAAATGACAAAATAAAAACAGTAATAATAAGTAAGTTTTAGGACGTAAATAATATAGACCCGTATAGATTGTATGTTATATTCACATGACACCAAGGCTATATGAAGTACTGATATACTCAAAATGAAATTTTACGCTCACTAATCAAACGAGCAAAAGTGCGACACTGTCTTTGTACGACAGGTCAGATTTCCTCGCTTTTGCTGAACCGCAATCAATTAATTTAGTCAAAGGTTCTGAGCGATGCGTCTGATTAGAATCCAAGTCTCTGATGATGATGATGAAATATGTAAATAAAGCGAAAGTGTTTTTTGATCATCGCCATCCATCTTTTAATGATTCAGAGAAACTGCAAAGATTAATCGTAACCTCACTGCAGCCAAATCACTTCCAGGGGTTAATGTAGCATGCGCCAAGCAGTTCTACCTCTCTGAAGAGAGTCGTCCGACGAAACAGGTACACTCCTTTCTTTGTATGCTAACGAGTCAGCAGGCTTTATTTAAATCAATCTGTGCAGCGTGATTAATTAAAGCACAGCTGTCATTTGGATGGCAACTTGAGGTAAGCATGTAGGACATGTCTGATACGTGATCCACCAGGCCGATGTTCAGAGCTTTTTTTTGCCATGCGGTCGAGTGAGTTATTGCGTGCTATTCTCTCTGTGATACTCTGGTGATGTGAGACGCCTGTTGAAAGCTTGTCACAGCTTTATAGCATGTTTTATCTTCTAAGGGGCTCCTTTAGATTTATTCCTCAGGGTTAAAGTATCTTAATTCATTCTTATGATGACAGATGCGATTTCACTTCGAGCCTCTGTGCTCAGGTGAAAGAGTTGTTTAGCGCACTGTTCGTGTTTATAGACACTCACAGGTGGGATGCATATTCATCTGGCATTCTTAGGTGATCAAAACTAGGCTAATGAGGTGACCCAGATACAGCACATTATCCATGCATATGAATCAGACCATCATTAGCCAATTCAGTTATGTCAGGAGAATTTCATCAGCTGGATGTGCGCAGTTGCTCTCACTTCTCACACTGGCCCCTTTAATTAAGGCATAATAGTAAAATGCTTATTATAAAAAAGTATGTGCGTGAGTCCAAGCAGACCAAAGAAGAACAATCGGCGGTGCTGCTTTTAGTCTTTTTTTCTGTTCGTTCTTTTGCTTCTGCCTTGCAGATTTTCGTGAAACCTAAACAAAAAGAATTTCTGAACTTCAAACCTTGCAGTGTGTGGGTTTATGATGTCTGTGCAGGTGTTGTTGCAGTTAGTAACTTGACTGGAAAAGTTTCAGAGGGAAAACAAGCCAGGTGTCCAAACTAATGCAAAAACTAAAGAAGAATCTGTTTATACTGCAATGTACTTTAAATATATGGTCTTATTTGCGGAGGCAGCAGCATATTTTCTTGTTATTTCAAAAGAGCAGCAAAACACAGGATGTATGATATAGGTGTTTAATTATAATTAATCCACACATACAGTACATCTAACATAATATCAATAGCCTACAAGCTTTTAATAATTTAAGTTGTGCTGTATTCTGTATTTTTTTTTTAAACCAACATGCTTTAAGGAGGCATTTCTCTTCAGTTTTCAGTTTACTTTATAAACCTTTTATTTTCACAGTGACACAATTTTTTAAAAGAATACAGTGAATTTAAGGAGATAAAATTTGTAATTTTTCATTAAGCATTCATGGGGGTTTCAATTTTGATACTGTATCCTTAAAAAAAAAAAGAAATTGAATAAACAGAAATTGATGTGATTGTTTTAGAAGGCAATATTTCAAAAAATTACATGACATCTCACCAAAAAATCATCTTCCCAGATGATTTATATGTATATTGTAAAATAATAACAGAATAAGAGCGGTGCTGAAAAGACAGGATATTTAAAAAATAATAATAATAAAAATATATTAGTTATATCTATGTGTAATGCGACATATTGCACTAAAACTCAATAATTTTGGGTTCAATCATGGGAAGTTATTTTCACTTTCAAAAAATAAAAAATATATATACACAGTATATTACACAGTATATACTAATACATCCCTGTGCATAGGTAGAAGTCTTATCTGAAATAGCCTTTTTCTATCTAAAGTCGATTTATAAAGTTTTGAGGACACACATAGTGGCCCATAATTGGTTTTAAACATCCTGCAGGAGTTGGCCATAATCAGCTCATATCATTCATGTCATAAAGTCTCAATGCATTTCTAGCATACAGTGTAAATGAGCCTCAGGCAAGCTGTTCTATTCAAAGACTGGTTCAACACTGCAGGACCCTTCAGGGGAAAATGAGGTGAACTCCTGAATATGTTTCAAAGAATCTGTAGAAGATTCTAAATCAGTCACCCCAGAGGCTGGATAGATAATAGATAGATAGACAGCATGAATTTAGAGCCTCCAAATCAATTACACGAGTTCATGAAAACACAGTTAACTTGGAATAAAGTGCTAATTATCTTGAGTATGTATATATATATATATATATATATGTATACACACACACACACCTTTTTTCTTTTTTTACAATTTCAATCTGGCACTATTGTAAGAATTTTTTTATGATTCTATCATTTTTCTACTGGATTATATGTTTTTTCCTTATATATAAATAGACTTCCATTCAAGTTTGTGGTCAGTAGTTTTTTTTTTTTTTTTTTTTTTTTTTTTCTTATTTCGGCAGAGACTTATCTTTCATCACACTTTATTTTAAGGTTTATTAAAAAGTGATTATGACGTTTGCCTCAACTGACTCCTAATTTGCTGCTTGTTATTATCTAGTAGTTTTTAAGTTTAGGTATTTTATAGGTAAAGGCTTATAAGTATAGGCTTTATACGCATAAGGATAAACAGCCAATATGTTAATGATAGGCCATAATAAGCAACTAGTTAATAGTGAGAATTGGTTTAGGATTATGTGACATTGAGTGATAAAAGAAAACTTGCATCACAGGAAAACATTGCATTTTAAATGATAATGAATAGAAAACAGTTATTTCAAATTGCTATAATATCTGACAATGTTATTGCATTTAATGTATATATATATATATTTATAAATTTCAAAAACATAAAAAATACTTTTCATTTACATAGTACATATTTTATTATTATTATTAACTGTTTACTATGCATTGTACTTAACTGTCTTTAATTAAATATTTGACCAGTATAGTCTTTTATAGTCTATAGCACAGGATTATGCAAAAACCATTATTTGAGTTCTACTAAATGAAACTCAAGAACAGAAGTTTAAATGAACACAAACACTGAACAATAAATACAATAAAACGTCTCATGAACTAGTGATTTAGTGAATGGTGATGGTGCAATTTGTAGCTGAAGCTGGCACCCTGATCCCCAGGCTCAGAACAGAAATGTAAGCATGGAGAATTTCTGCTCTGCACTTTTTCAACGGAGAAAATCAGAAATGTATGTTAATGTATGATAATCTGTGAAAATGACATGCAGATGAGCATTTGAATCTACAATACAGCATGAGACTGGTGCTACATATGCACATGAAGGCAGATGCCATGCTAGAATGCTCAATTACAAAGAAGAGTGATCAGACTGTCGATTTAACCTTTTTATTGACATTCTTTACCACCTTTAACCTCTGTCGTGTCCGTGGCATGAACTAAGTATATTTAGCTGAGAAAACAAGATGTCACAAAGACAGTTCCTCAGCTAAATGTTTTTTGCTAGAGAAATTAAAGACAAGAACTCTAAAGGTCTGCTTCGCTCTAAATTGCGCATGCTGTGGTCTCCAGAGTAAAATTCAACACCAAAAGTCAGCAAGATGATCAAAACACAACCGTTACTAAAAAAAAACATTCAGTAAGCCTGCAATATAACTTCCAAAGTCACGTCAAGAAAGTTTAAGACGGCAGGAATTTACCAAATTTTAAACAATGCATCCATCGTATTCTCTTTTTGAAGGCTTTATTCTTCATGGAGTAAACTAATTTGAACATGTACTTAACAGTAGAGGGCACTACACCATCATTTACCAGCTTCATCCACACCACATTCTCCGATCAGAAATGGGTTAGCAGCAGAAAGTCTTGTCAACTATAAGAATAAGAAGATGAAATTTGCAGTAAATTCAATTGCAACCTTCTTTACAAAACATCTTATATATCATAATAATTGGTTGCTATTTAAATGGTGAAAAATGCACCCTTATTTCTGGACACAAGAACGCACACCAGAAAACCAACACAAACCACCGCCACACGGCAGAAATAATGAGATGTAGAAAATAGATGAGGCCACGCATGATCCGCTTAAACCGCCATTTAACTTTGTTCACAAGGCATTAATCATATGTGAATGCAATGGCACTGATTGGCTTTTTCAGTCCAATTTAAAATGTGAAAATAACTGTATAATCCAATGCCATTAGTTGCTATTCTGCTCGAGTGACACCTTCTAAATGTCAAACAAATACCTGAAGCCATTGATAAGACACCGGACCCCACATGATAATGGCACTCTCGGTTATTTAAAGTCTTACAAACACAAAGTCCTTGATTATTTATAAGCACGTGGACAGAGTTTGGTTTCGCCCCGTTCCGTCTGTGCCTTGTCGAGAGCAGCAGGCTTGAGCTGCAGGAGGTTAATGTTACAGTCCAGGCCACATATGTTAAAGGAAACTACCTGCCTCTATTCATGTAATCAGATGTGCCTTCACAGCGAGACGCCAACAAAACTCCCTTTAAGTCACAGGATCGCAAGCAAAGCAAATCACTTTAATGTTCCTCAGCAGTTCTTTTCTTAGTGATGGATCTTCAACCTCTCGTAACGCTTCATGTGATCGGGTGCTTTCCCGAAAATGTACTGAAATGTACAAGATCAGTATACATTACAAAAAAATGTACTTTATATTCATGTACAAGAAGTACTAACAGCTTCTAAAACTTAACTTCTGAGATGTATAAGTGTTTGTGTTCATAATAATCTTATAATACTGTGAGCCAGGCAAGAGCTAATGATTTTTCTTCAGCTATACTTTTTTTTTTTTTTTACAGCACCAGAGTAAATTACTTTTGAGGTTGTTGTCGTTTTTGTCATAATATACGGCTCAAGGGACAATGCAAAGCCAGCAGAATAAGGTGTAAAGGATGGGTACAAAAAATAATAAATAAATTATAAAAGTGATGACAGAAATTAATTACAGATATAATTACTTAAATATAAGTACAATGTAAAAACATGTATGTACACAATAAGTGCATCGTACCAAATGATTTATTGAAATGTAAGTACATAGTTAAGGCCACCTAAAATAAAGTGGGGCCGTGGGATTATAATATATTAGGTGGCCTTAACTATTTACTTTCATCAACAAATGAGTATAATGCACTTATTGAGCTCATAATGTATTGCTAAGAACTTTTGCTGCTATTGAGGAGGGATACAGCTACTGTTAGGTACCCAGTCTCACAGTATTTATTCGTGGCAGGGACACGTTTATTTCGTTATTTTCCAGTCCAGTTCCAGTTTTGCATCCAATGGAATCTTAGTTTAAAAAAAATGTGGACTCACGAAAATAACAAAATAAACATGTCCCTGGAATGAATAGATAGATTAAATTAAATTACGTGACTACATCACAAACTGCCGTGAGACTGGGTTGAAGGTATAGGTCAACAGTGTAATTATAAATGTAATAATAATACAGATGTAATACAGATGTAACTATATATATTTTAAAAATAGTGCAATGTAAAAATGAAAACAGTACATTGTATCAAATTAATTTAAATGTAAGTACACAGTAGTTAAGACCATATGATATGAAGTGGGACTATTAATCTCAGTTAATATATATATAAAAAAAAAGCAAATGTGAATCCCTTGAATAAATATCTACCTCAAAGCTTCTCCAAGAATTTAAGGTTTAGATGCTCTCAGTGATATTGATATTGTAAGCAAATCTATGTGCACTAGGACTTTACTGTATGAAGAAATTCCTATAGAATACTAATTAGATCACATTGGCATGGCTGAGAATCGAACCTAGGACCTTGGCATTGCTAACGCCATGCTCTACCAGTTGAGTTACAGAATCAATAACCTAGCTAGAGAGCCATGGCCCATCTTTATCCTCTAGCCTCTCTTTGCTGCTGTGTGCTTTTAGACGTATTAGATTTTATAAATAAAACAGATTTACCTTAATTTAGTTTTAGAATTGTAATGTCTCACACTTCTGAATGTCACCCTTTAACAGAAGTTTACTCTGAAGCCATAAAAAAATGTCATTGCAGTGACAGCGTCTCATTGAAATTCAGTGTTTCTTTGTCTTGTTCAATCATTTATTATTAATTCAATTATATTTCATATTCAGATCGTGAGTGGCTCTAATCTGGGATATTATTGAGATTCTGAATTATTGAGAATACCATTAGAAATCGCTCACCTTGGGGAAAGAATTTGTCGTCTTTGTGAGTTTTATGTTAGCCCATTAAAAGTTCCTCACATCATTGAAGATTGGGAAGCGATATGAAACCCACTGCAATGAAATCTTTACATGACTTCAGGTTTTGTTTTTTTTTACATTTGAAGTTTTTTGGCCACCACAGAATTTGTAACCAACACTTAAAGCCTTGCTGCTGAAGGACAGGCAATGTCACAACACAAAGAGCAAAATTTACTTTAGAATACTGAATGTGACAGGAAAATAAAACTCTCCTGTTGAAGTTACATCCCAGGTTTGACTGGCAGAGTCCTCAGACGGCCTGTTGCACCCTTGTCTAAGCGTATTTGGAGAATGATATCGGTTCTTTGAGTGCTTTCTCAGTGACAGGCTTTCACCCACATCCAAAACCACTTTTGTTCTCATTTTGGTGCCCATGGCTGCTCTAAAGCCCTGGAGAAACATATTCATTTTAGACTGTTCAACAAAAACCACATTCACAGCAATGTAGCAAATGCTACTAGCATGTAGACCTAGTGTCTTCCTTAATAACTTGATTTATAAAAATGAAAAATCTGGAAGCTATTTATTTTGGTCACAAAATTAATAGCTGACCTTAACTACTATGTGCTTAGATCAAAAAGAATCATGCACCTAATGTGTAGTGCAAAACACATTTGCTGCTATTGAGGTGGGACACGGTTAAGGTGGGGGACAGGTTTGCTGGTATGGGTAGGTTTAAGGGTGGGTTAAGGTGTAAGGGATGGGTCAACAGGGTACTTACAAATGTAATTACAGATGTAACTACATATAGTCAAGACATTATTAAAAGTACAATAGAAAAGCATGCACGTCGGTAAGACATTAAGATACGCATTAAAAGAAATTTACAAAAGTGATTTTATGTCCATAGAAAGCACATTTAATGTAAGTAAAGTGCCTACTTTTAAGGTTTCAGATACATTTTTTGGAGAATAAAATGTAAAAGTTAACTTGAAATAATGTTCAGTTATCATTCAGTGTAACATAATATTTATGTAAAAATTTAAGCGGCATATTTATTCTGTACATATTATCATTTATAAAAGAATAAGGCAGCACATGAAATGTTATTGTGTTTTTAATTAGTAAATTCAACCTTAACAACAACAACCTAAAATGGACAAAACATGGAATATATTGGCAAATTTAAAAAATGTCAAATTTTAATTTGAATAAATCATCATTGATTTTTGTTGTTAATATGCCTGACAAAATTTTTACACTGAATGAGATTTCAGTGGGTGTCTTCTGTAATATAGGGGAAAATATATATTTTTTATTGCTCAGAAAAACAAAAAAACTAAATTGCAATTAATTTAAGCTGATTTTTATTATTTCTACTTTTGGGGTGGGGGCAATAATTTAAAGCAGTATTACGCTTTATTTATGCTTAAACCCTTGCTTCGGGTTTGACTAATGTACACAATAAGTGCATTGTATCGAACGTTTAATTTAAATGCAAGTACATAATAGTTAAGGGTATCTAAAATGAAGTGACATCTGTACATTTTACCTTTCGATTACGTGTACAAATACCTTTCTATTCTTTTAGAAGAACTAAACACTTGGAAATACATCACAAATCGCAAAACACTTTTTTGTGCATTTCACTTTGAATTTTGCACCACTTCTGTCACCAAACAGAATTGGAAAAATAATGTTTTCAAACATTCCTGAACACGCCCGCCCCAAACTCACGCCATTGGCTGAGCCTGTTGCTATGTCAGGCAGGTCAGGATTCTTAAACAAACAGAGCAATATTTCGACAGTTTTACAGAGCCAGCGTTGACAGGTTTTTTTTTGGGTTTTTTTTTTGTGAATTAACCTACAAATGACTTGCTTAGAGCTCTTTCTGCATGTTAAGCTGAAAACGAAAAAGTATTTACATCCAAAAATTACACACTCACTTCAGTCTCTTACCTGAGCCAGAGGTGATTTAACCTTCTCAGGATGCATCTTTATCTTTTCTCCCGTGTATTAATACATGCTGTTTATGCTTCAGTAATGATTCTTTGGTGGGGAAATGTTTAACGATCTAAAGAAGGTTTCAAAATCATGATGTTTTAGAGACATTACCAAGACATTTTAAAATTCTTGGCACTCCTGTATGTTTTTTCTTTCTTTTTTTGAGGTGAGATTTGGGACTCTCATACTAATTTTCCCTCTCTGCAGATGAAAAGTCTGATTAGCTGGATGAAAATGAAAATATTTCTCATCAACATTAAAAGAAGTGGAATAATTCCAAGGTTTTGATATGAGGTTATAAAGAATTAGAGCCATGTCTGTCAGGATGATTGATTTCAGTATGTGCAAGAGGTCATCTTTCATTTCCAATGCACTGAGATAAAGTTGGGAATATGACAGTCTCAATGGCGATTAAATCAGGGCTATATCTGTAACTTGTCTATAATGCTGAAACTAATCCCTAGAAGCAACACATTTGTCTCGGATGAAGCCAGTATGAGAACAGTCCACTGCCTTATTAATGAGGTGTCTATATTGCAAACTCATATTCGTGATCTATTTTTGTAGCAGAAAGACATTTGAATTATTTTTATTGCGATTCTTATGAGGTGACTTCCTCGAATATCTGAGATTGTATAGATTAACATGTTGCATGGTGTTTATTTGGATCTGAAACCGAGTAAAAAAAATGCAGATGAAGGTTAAGGCACGCACTAAAAGTACCAAGACCATCCCTACACCCTGTGGTTTACAGTATTTGTTAATATTGGTTCAGCTGGAGATTGCAGGGGCGCATGGTGTGGAAAGCGCAGCCTAACCCCTTCCGCCCTGCAGCTAGAGCAATCCAGGGCTGCCTGTCACCACGGTGAGTTCCTCTGGGCATGAAGACATGAGCTAATGGAGAAGGAGCGAGCGAACACAGTCTCAGGGGTCCTGTACACACACAGGGTGAAATAGAGGTTATGGAGCTTCTTAAATTTTTAACCGTGCAACCTCTCCAACACTGTAATTAGGCAGATAACCTGTTAGGCGTGTGGGGTTCTAACACTGATGCTTTAAACCTGATCGAAGCTCCAGGCAATGAAGTCGAAATTAATTTTACACTGCTTGTGCAACAGAGACTCCCCAATTAATGGTAAAAAAAAAAGGAAAAAGGAAAAGAAAAACAAGAAGAAAAAAAAAACTATCCCCTGTGAAGAAGACATGATTAATATTTTACTTTGGTTGAGTACAAAAGGGTTTGGTAAAAAATTTAGATGCCGCATGACCGTCTTTGGCATTCAAATTTTAAAGCAGAGCAGAGTGATTGGTTTTATTCTTTATTAACAAATAAACAGCTTTAAATTGCATGCAGTAATATTAATTTCAAAGGATTTACACTCGGTTTGTCATCTTAGATTTCAAAATGCTTTTCATATCGCATGTTGGAATCCATGTATGCCAGTTTGACATTTGAATAAATGTAAATAAAGGTCTTTTATTGCTTGCATTTTTAGAGCTTTTCCCTGTAGATCTAAAATGGGAAACAAACAGGGATTACACAGGCTTCAGCCTAAAATATATGAAAAGCATTTTCAAATTCTCAGATGGTGTGGCTGGTTTTTTGAGGTGACACCAGAGCTCAGGTATGACTTCATAGCACAGAATTGGTGACATACAGCCCCCTATAAGTGCCATCTCCTGTCCTATTTCCACAGACAGCCAACAGGAACAGCAGGAGATGGGTATGTGAGCTCTTCCTGTGCCGTGAACAGCCAGAGTTAATGTGATTTGAGCCATGTGAGTGATGTGTTGCGTTTTCTGCAGTTTGGTGGTGCCAGCTAATGACATGCTTTAGTTTCAGCTCAGATTTTTCAAATGAACTTGTCTGGTCCATAAATAAAAGAAAAAATGTGTCTGTGTGATTGCTCGTATTACAACACCATATATATTGATATTCATTTATTTGTTTTTTTCATAGGTGTTAAAATAAAATAAAAATGATGCCAATGAATGGATAGAGGCATACAAGGGAGATATAGAGTTTATTGAATTAATGAAATTCCCAAGTAGATCTTTTTCGTGTTCATAATAAATACATGTTTAACTGCATCACATTTGTTAAAGCAGTTAACAAACTGACCTAATTTGACATTACTGATTGAATTTTTCTCTGTTCTGGCCAGAACCATCGCGATAACGCAAAGACATGAAATGATGGTCCTACATAACTTTAAAAGCATTTCACATATTTTAGTTTCATGCAATTGAGCAATACTAAGAGTGCGCTGCTTTTATTAGTCCCATTTGGATTTCCTTTACAAATAACTGTGTCAATTTCAGTTCTGAAAACAGTCTGAAGAGATCCATGCATTGTACACATGTAAAAAGCTGTCACTGTCGAACATTTCAATTAGTGCGTAGCAAAACCTGACCCATCAAAAAATTCTGCTCATTAAAAAACCGACAACAGAAAACAATTCTCTGTGTGCGTGACGTTTCAGTTTCTTTCTCCAGTTCTGATGTCAAAACGTACACAGATGTCGTCTGTCCAAAAGTATACGAACATTCATACTTTGTGTACCTACGAATAAGATAACCCAGGGTTCTTCTGTGACTACTTGAGCCAACAGTCAACTACCACGAATGAACCAGCTATAACTTGAAGCTATTTAAAGCAGCACCTGACAGCAAGTCAGAAAGTTTGCCGTCCTTGGTAGTCGCTTGGTTTCAAGGACTTGCTGTACATTAAACAGCAATGCCTGTGGGACTGTTTCTATGGTGTACAATGTGTGAACTTGTCTCCACTCCGCTCCTTCAGTGTTTCTAATTAACGCTGATCACTCTTAAACTTGCATACAAATACAGACTTAGATCACAACTAAGACGCGCGCGAGCTGCTGCCATATGGTGCTGTCTGACGTCCAGAAACGAGGCCAGTGGTCCTGTCTGAGTTTTCAAACTGGCCACAGATTGTTCACGGTGCAGCGCGGTACATTTGTGCTGCCCCGATCTACTCTGCCAACCTGTGTTCGTGTGTGAGTCACCTTTCTAGGCTCATTTTATTCTTGAGTAACTTACATTAGACATGCGAACTCTGACTCTACCTTTCCTTTGGTCGTGATGCTGATTTCATTGTAGATTGTTTTTAGGGGTCATTCGCACAGAACACATTCCGTCTGCGCTATTTTGTTATTGTTGCGCTCTGTCTTTTGTTTTTTAAATGCAAAAATGCATCGCGAATTCGCCTTTAGGCACGCTATTTAATTCTTTTCACTTTTGTAGAAAAACAAGATTCCGAGATTGCACATCTAACCTTTGCATCCCAAAGTCAAATTCTTTGACCATCTCCGAGCGCTCAAAAGCATATGGCCATCCACCGAGAGCAATTCATCCACGTACCCCCAGAGCCATCTGTTCTGTGACATGTACGGCTAATTCTCTCTTTCAACAGGAAAGCGGACCATTGAGGTGGACTAATTTAATCAATGACAAATTAATAAATTCGTGTAGAGCAAGAGAAGGACAAGGCTGTATAAACTTGCGCCGTGCTGATGACCGGTCTTTTGTGGTCCGATAAAATGAGGTTGCTTTGGTCCACGGTTGTGAATTATTAATTGCTCTCCCAAGCTGGAATGTTTGCTAAACAGCGAGGTCTTCTCTAGTTCAGTTCTTCTGCTCCACTGCTGCAGAACCCTTGGGAGGGGACGACTGAACATTTCTGAGAGCCTGTTTACGAAGCGCGGGCCGGCTGTTTCCGAACAGCACAAACAGAGACATTGAAGATGCTTCGAGCAGAGCTTCGGTTTACATAGGTGCTCGATACAGTACAGTATGTGTTAAGACATCAAATTGGGGATCACAATGCGATCTCGATTGTTATGCATACCTATAAGGCAAAATATATAATTTAATTTATGATAAATAAAAAATATATTTAGTTTCAACCCTAACATAGCAAAATATATTTTGCTTTTAGGGGCTAGAAAATACATTACAGTAACCAACATGTATGCTAAATGCAAATGTTGTTGGAATAAACTAGATCAAAACTAGATTTATAATGCTCTATGTTTTTTATACAGCTTATGGTATCTTCCTTGCTGATTTTTATTCAAAGATGTCCACACAGCTATATTTAATGCTATTTTAAAATATATATTGTTATTTTGAAACATATTTTATTTATAATATTTATAAGTATTTTTTGGCCATTTTCTGAATAAAGCATGTTCAATAAAAATTGACACAACAATGAAAATGTATTCTGTGACATTCAAAACTGACATAATCTGAATCAGGCGATTGTCTTTAATATGTATTTCAAACTTTCACCTAAATATTTGCATAATTTATTTCAAATTTTTAGTCATATATTGTGCAGTTTAGAATGAATGTTTCCTCTTTTATCCACTAATTTACGTACTTAAAATTAAATGGGGTGAAGATGGCGTGGGAATGCAGAAGCAAATTAGGATAATAACACAAATGCATGTACGTATTTTAAATCAATCTCCATGTTTCTATGATTACAACCCACTTACAATTTGTTTTTTAATTTGGACTGAACTTAAATTTTAGGGAGAAGCTATAAACTCGATCAGTAGCTAAGTGTGTTTGGAAGTTTTCCAAAATTGAATTTTGTGAAGATGGTTTACCTGCTTATTAGTAGCTAGAACTAGTTTCCATGTAACTGAAATGTTATTTTATTTGATTTTTTTGAATGATGACTCATCAATTTGTGCGTGCATGCACATTGCGAGCGAAACGCTAGGTTAGCCTTCATTTACATCGCCCAACAAAGCCACGGCCCTCGTCATTCAACTGAATCCAGGTCATGTATAAAAATGTGAAAATTTCTGTCTCGAATTCTGCCTCCCCCCACAACATGCTTTAATCATGAATTGTGGGATAACGTTCAGCAGGAGAGACGTCACTGTGCTGCTCTCCGCTAGAGTCATGTGACACTAACTTTGATCTGCCGAAGAAACGGGTGAAAGCTTCAGGAAAAAAAAAATTACCAATGAGAGTGAGAGAGGGAAAAGAAAACATTGCCCCAGCCAATTATCAAGAGATATGTTTTATTCAAAACCTGAGCTGGGCACCGTGAATCTCCTGTACATTTATGGCTGAAAAAATGAAATGCCTCTTTCATACCATAGAGTTATTTTTCATTTATATTACACACTTGTCTTTTACCCATTTCTGGGAGGAGGTAAAGAATGGACACAGTAATGTAGCTTCTGTTTTAGGTGCAGCCCGCACAGAAATCAGCCGGTTTAACAAAAGAACTTCACAATGCTGATGTTAGGGAATTTTATCAAAGTTTTGGGTACTTCGTAATGACGAGATTTCATGTTTTATGACACGCAGTCACGTCTCGTCTGTCATTCATACGGGGAATGTTTAAAAAGGTGAGCTCCCCCACCCTTGCTCTAGCTTTTGACTACATGCGCTGACTGCAGAAATTAGAGGAGGATTTTCTACCACATCATTCACACTGTTCTCAAAAAGACAGCTCACTCTTTAAAGCAAACACTCCACGCTACAATAAAACTACAGGCGTGCTTTGGGGTGAAACTACAGACATAAACGTCTGTGTTCTGCAGAGATCCGTACATTATCTGCACTGAGATGTGCACTTTACTACCCCTGTCTAGAAGTTTTGTTGACATGTTGCGTAGTAGCCAGTTTGTTTATTATTTGTTAGCATCTAGAGAGAAGGATGTGTGGAATATACAAAATATGATGTGAGACCTTTAAATAATTTATATTAGTTTACATAAATAAATCAAATAAAATCAAAAATACACACAGTATTGTGCAGTTTCCCGTTTATAGATTTCTGTAAAATTTTAAATCACACAACAACAGTTGTTTGTTATCAGGCAGTGTTAATAATTTTGGTCAATTTATTAAAATGTCAATATATGTAATTGAATTTGTGTTCACTGCATTGCAAAAGAAATAAAAAAGAAAAAGGAGTATAATATGGGATGCGTTTATTAAAGCAGCGAAGACCCGAGATCACATCTCTGGCATAAAGGTGGTGCTGCAACACTGCTTTAACATGTGTGTATTCATGTGTGTGACCCCACACACTCCCTCACACACACTCCGACACCAAATCCTCTCCCCAAACACTCTCTCAGTGTGCAAACAATGTTTTAATGTGAGAATTTTTTTGTCAATTATTGCCAGTACAAATGTGTCGGATTCATTAAATGGATAATTAGCTTCAGTGTTTTCATTTCTGTATCTCACGCACACACACACACACAGACAAGATCACTGTACATTGTAACAGACTTGCTCTGTCCGTTTCATTCAGAACATTTAAAAATGTGCCTTTTGTTGTGATATATGCTTTCATAATCCAGATCAAGTTGTAGTTTTTTTTTTCAAAACAGCGTTGCTAAAAAAAATTAAGAAAATGTTCATGTGGTTGCTTCTTTTCTTTCACTCATTATTCATCGTTTCTAGTTGGCTACCCTTTATTCACAATAATATTAATAATTAAAAAAAAAGATTATTATCTCAACAATATATATGAAAATACCTGCAGAAAAGTGATGTTTTGGAAATGATTTTTGTTGGCCATAGTTGAAGAAACTACTCTATAGTGATTATTCAGCTGGAAAGATCGGTTTGCTCAAAAGTAACACATTTAGATATTTGCGCTTATAACTTTTCTTTGTTGAACACTGAGCAAAACTTCAGCACTGATTCTCTGAGTTTGAATGGGTTGCAAATATAAAGCAGTCTGTGGGTAAACAAAATTTCACCTACAAGAATGGAGCAGAAATTCCTGTGTGATGAAAGCGGCAGAATGATGAATGTGCACTTCATGTACTGAGAAGATTGAGTGATTCTGTCAGCACACCATATGCTTACAATTTATTCCTGCAAACAGAGCGGCCAGTTGACACGAGCTCTCACAGCAGCACTGGCCTCGGACTCACAGCGACACTGAACCACAGCGTTCACCGGAGAACCACCGTTAAACTACACATGATCCAAAATCAGTCACATTATCACATAAACAAACAGATTCGCTGATAATTACAAAATATGCATCCAGAAAAGAAAGAAAGCATGTGAACCCAACCAGCTTGATTAATTTCAGTGTATTAAAGCAAAATATTAATTATGCATTAATTATAAATTAAGATATAATTATACATTTCACACAGTAATTAATGAAAGCATAATAAAAAATAGCTGCTTCGGAGTAGATTTGTATACGAACAAAAAATGAACCATAGTTGATGCAAAACGCTAGCTAAAATTTAAATGACATTTTAAACAAAAGCACACTATTTAATTAAGTTAAAAAACTTTTTTGGAACTAGTTGCTTATTAGCATGCATGTTACTAAAATATTCGCCATTTATTAGTAGCCTTATTCTACATACCTAATACCTAAACTACCTTACTAACTAGCAGGACTAAATGAAATAGTCCTAGTTAATAGTGAATTTATTCTAAAAGGTTACCAAAAACTTAAATGATGAAAACAGAAATACTTTTATTTTAGTGATAATTATATTAACAGATCACACTCCCTCGTATAAACATCTATGTTGGAAAATATATAACTAGATATGCCAAGCTCTGTGCAGTTTACAATATCTAAAAATCTGACAGTTTATACATTCGCCTGCTAATGCTTGACATGCTGTGCACATGAATTATGAAACTTTATAATCATTATTTATTCAATGCACAAATGAGTCACCTACACTGAGCAAAAAAACAAACAAAACAAAACCCTGCTTTCTAAAATAAACCTGTTAAAGTTTTTCTTCTTAAGATTTTGAAATATGCTCCACTTAAAACTCCCCATCCATTCTTCTTCCTAAAAGACAAAAAAAACATATTGGCAGTTAATCTGTTCAGTGTGGGCTGATATCGCCGTATGTGTTGTTCTGTTTCTGCAGGATGCTGTAAAGTGTTTGAGAAACAGCTGCATGGTCACCCTGATGTATCTGTTAGCATGTCCAATCGAGCTGAAAGCTTTAATTCCCCATGTCTCGAGGTCCATCCGTTTACGCTTTTCCTGCTGTCGGTGCCAGTAAATACAGTTTTAAAGACAGACGGAGCAGCTTTTGCTCACAGGAGGTGTGTAAATCATGGGTGGACATCAGTTTCAAAAGCCTTTCGATGGTTTGTCAGTTTCCTCTGGCTATGACACTTTATGTGCAGTTGATCTCCTCGTGGTTCACTGCTTTTTCTTTTTAAAGTAACTTGCGGTTTTTGCTAGTCTTTGTTCTGAGCTAAAGTTGTGTTTTATTTCATCCATTCTAACTGAAAAAATAGCACATCCAAAATAATATCTGGTTAACAAAACTGCTCCAGAGGATTTGTTTCTCAGTAATTTGGTCCAGTTTTTCAGCTTTTGAATAAACAACATACAATTCGGTTAGAATAGAGAGCAATTTTTAGCTAATTGCATTAGCTATTTGTTCATAGTAAGGTAGTGGTTAGGTTAAGGTGTTGGATTAGGGATATAGAATAAGGCATTGATATGTGCTTAATTACTAATTATAAATAGTTAATATTTTATCAGTATACATGATAATAACCAACTAAGATTAGATACCCTGAAATAAAGCGTTACTGAAATGTCTTTTTCTAAAATAAAACTACTGTATAACTTATATATGAGTCCATTTTAAAATAAACGCATTATACTTTTATGATGCCTGTGGCAACCGTTCTTAAAGCTTCAGATCAGGTGAAGGTTTGAAATAAGAGGAAATGATGACACATATTTCATATTTTTGTATAGGTGCTGGTTGAGCAAAGATCCAAACATCTGCAAGATTACTGTAATGTATTACTGTTTGGGGGGGGGGAAAGCAACAGAGCCATTTACCAGAATTATCTTCAAAATTCATCGTCCTAGCATTGTGAAACACTGGATTACTGAAGCATAAACTGACTGGCATTTCTTATCTGAAATCCACACAGTTGGGATGGTGTTTTTTTTTTTTTTTAATCTTGGGACTTTTGAACGCATCAATGGTGAAAGATTTTACAGCGTTTAAGGACGAGTAGGAACAGATTAAGAGATGTTCTCCACCATTTGCTTCTTTTCCATGCTGTTAACTCTCCTGTCCCTGCAGGCTACTATGACCAGCAAAGATAAACCTCTTTATGGGCCAAACGCAATTGGTTTTTATTATCTAAGATATGATTGTAGTTTAAAAGACTTCTTTAAAAAATCCACAACCGATCCCTCCCTCGCTATGGGTATATTGACTAAGAGATCTCCACTCGGTTAAAACTCACTTACACTGATTGTCATATAGAATGGTCATATTAAATTCACAGGGATGATGTTTAATATTCTTTATTAAACAACAACTATGTCCCACACTCAGAATTGATTTAGTGAAATTAAATCACAATGTTTGATGAAATGTTTCTATTCTATTCAGTTTCAGGGTTGCCAATCTAAAATCTATGATGAAGTATGGAATTTGATTCAGTATAATAAGCAAAAGGTAACATTTAACAAATGAATGCAGTGGGCTTTTAATAAATCAGGCATCGCCGCATATCTGCAATATTTACAGGCGCGCTAAAAACCAAAGCCCCTGGTTTTGTAATCTCTGTTATGTACAAATATTTTATAATTAGAATAGTATGTGAGTGGTGTGTAACGTGTATTATATGTTAATTTCCTTCCATCGTTGTAGTTTACCAGAAACCACAAACACTCACAAACAACAAAATCTTGTTTTGTTTCATTTGGTAGCTCAATTCTGACTCCAATTTCATTATCAGACTGCAGTCTGAAGTTATTGTTATCTCTCTGAATGAAAAACGGTTTGAATGTGCCATTTTACACATATGAGAAATGCACAAGTTTTATTTTTTTTCTTCCAATCTCTTTGTTCTCAATTCATTTCTGATTCAGAGCCATCTCTCACCTGGGAAACAGCACAAAGGCATTGATATCACTCACGTAGAGCTACTGGGGAATTTCTATTTGTGTTAGCACTGTAGTGGCTTTTGTCACTTGATCATTTGACTTTATATTTAGAATTGCGTGATTTGACTGATCATTTGAGTCCATGTGTGGGAAATCATTGTGCTGTATTTCTGCACTTATTAGATGCTCTCTATTTTGGTTAGATTTTTTTTTTTTTTAACAAGGCAGGGTGTTTGGCTTGTTTAGATACAATTGCATCTGACTTTAAATTACTCATTCAGCTGAAACTTCTAAAAGTCAGCTAAAATGGATAAACAGAAATATCTTGCTTTTTATTAGTGAAGAAGCATACAAATTGTTTTATGCGTTCCAAATGGAACCCTATAAGCTCTTAGCAGGGGAGGTCTTCAGGTATTTGAATGTGTCTGGAGCATTGAAGTGTGATTTCTCACACACCTTTCGCACCTTTTTGCTGTTTCAGTTTCATTATTCAGCTGTTGATCTATGTTAGAGTGAAGTAGGCCAAAACCAGAGGCTGGAAATCCTTTTTGCCAAGTTAACATTTGGCTATTGAAAGATAACTAGAACATTTGTCAATCCAAAAGAATATTGTCCATACGCTCTCAAGAATATGTTTGGAGTTTTGTGAGCAAATTCATTCTGACCTGTTTTGCTTTTATTGTAGTCTTTTTTTTTTTTTTACACAAATACTGACACATTCTGTTGTTCATAGTCACACTTTTCACACCCCGGCACCAGCTCATCTTCTGCATTATGGTGGTGTTTACAAAGCCGTTTATCACAGCTGGTGTGGAGGTCAGCTGCCGGCCCTTTTGCGAGAACTTCTGATCACCGCCCGACAATTAGCACCTTGTTGTTCTCAGAGGTGCCATAGGCAGAGAGTTGATGCCACTGCGGGCGGCTGGAGCAGAGAAACTGGCTTCAATCCAAATCCTCTTTAACTGCCCTGTTAATGCTTTCAGTGAAACCTGAGAGGTGAAGCAAAAATGAATTTTAGTCAGCTGGTGTGTCTTGGCTGATCGGGGATCTGCTCGGGGAGGCGAGTTGGGCCATGCTTTTTATCTTGTATGTGTTTTATTTTAAACTTAAGTGACCGAAACCTTAGATGCGGGACTACGGTAGCGGCATTATTAGTCATAGCTGACATCGTCCCAGATGTTGAGAGACCACCTCAAGCTAACAAAAGCATACGATCAGTAGCGATATCTGTAAGATACTCCCGTTGTCACAGTCTGCTCCTTTTAAAAACCACATATTTTATTTCAGTACCTCACAAAACAAAAATCCATTTTTAGTTGTGTGTGTGTGAGAGAGAGAGAGGGAGAGAAAGAAAGTGAGTGAGAAAAACAAATTAAACCACAATAAATTAATGGTAGAGGAAATTGTCATAATTTCTCTTAATCATAGAAGTCCACCATGCGTTTGGTGCTTTATCAAATAAAATAAAATTAAAAAAAAAATTGTCCCCCATTTAAAGAAAAAAAAAAAAGTCTCCAAAGAGTGTGTTAATTTACTCTCACCCCAACGGCTGACCCGCTGAATAGACAGTTAAATTACCTCCACTGCCCGCTGCCCCACTCCCTTTGATCCAAATAATTGGACATTTGAATAAACCAGAGAGACTTTGCTAATTCGCCGGCTGGTTCATCTTCATTGTCTGGACTTTATATTCTACCTGAGTGGCTTTCACCTCTTTTTCAGATAGTAAAGTATTTAGTCTTTTCTAGCACAGTGAGTGTTCCTTTCAAATTAGATAAATGTTTTCAAAATATCCCAATTTCGTTTAAAATGACTCCAGATATTTTACATTTTATCGTGTGCAGAAAGCCAAAGGCAAAAGCTCGATATACTCTATAGTTTTGTTTTCCACACATTTAATGCTGTATCAAACCAGAAGCCCAAGTGAAAAACCTTCTGGTGTGAAATATGTACTCTTTTCCAAGAAAAGGCAACCAGCCTGAAGAAAAAATACAGCATCTTTTGTCACCTTTAGTAAAATCTCCTTTGATTTATCAGGAGCCTAGAGCACAGTGAGAGAAAGGAAACAGGCCAGTAAAACAGAGGAAAGATTCCTCCATTACGTGCCCCCCCCTCCAACAGTTTTAGTACTCGCGGTGTAAGCCAATGTGCGCTGTGCAGAGCTGCCTGGAGCCCACATAGACCCCAGTAAAATGAGACTGGTCAGGTCTTAATGTAACCAACAAAAGCCGGATCAAAATCCATACAAACTCAATTAGGAATCAATTTGAGTTTGTGTCAGACAGTCTGGTGCCAACAGAGAGGCTTTTCTATTAGCTTATGCACTAGAAAAAACTCCTTTCATTTAAATATTTCACATGGGTTGCCTGAGAGTATCTGATGCAAGCCACTTTTACCCTTCTTCCTTTGCCTCACGGGCCAACTCGCGTGCTGGGTATTTATAGCACAGGATGAATACAATAATCAATTCCTCTCTTTATTTTTAAGAAGGGAGTCGTTTCGTCATGTTGCTACTGTCCTTTAAGCCATGCCACCTTGTTGACATGTACCCATTGTGCTGAGATAAGACAATTTGCGAGCCGCTGGAAGAACATGGCAGCCATTACGAGTCTCGCAAAGACCAGGCTCGTCTTTGACGTCCCTAGAAGGAGCCGTAATCTGATTGGTTGCGGTCCTAAGTGACAGTGGGAAATCCTTTCCTCTGATAGGCTCCTCTTTGCACTATGAACTGATTCAACATGCTGGTCAGGTTATAGAGTGTATACTGGCACGGTACTGATGAGAGTGTTATTCTAGTTGTTAACACATCTTTATGACTATGACGAATTGAGAGCAATCAGTAACAACAGCAGCACTGACGAGGACCAAACATGTTTTTCTTTTCCTCTTCAGATTAATGGGGCAAAAGAGCCGTGGGGAAAGCAGATAGAAATGTTAATTATGTTCTCTGTCTGGTCTGTATAGTTGATTTAACAAATCTTGTTTAGGGGACATTTCGGGTTATTTACAAGCAGGTCTGGGAATCTATTAAGTGGCGGATCTGTTGGAGAGCTTGAAGAAGTGAAGCTGGCAGGACACTGTTGGGTATGCCTGGCATGACATTCGTTAGATTTCTCTTTAATTTAAAATCCAACCTTATCTCCTTAAAGGAGTAGTTCACCCAAAATGTGAGAATGGTTTGGTCATTTCCTCACATATGCTGTTCGTTTTTCCTGTCAAAAAAAAAGTAAATAAAATAAATTAATTAAATGTAAAATAGCACCATTAAAGTATTTGGTAACACTTTATTTTAGGGTTGTTTGACTAGTTGCTTATTACTATAATAACCATTTATTAATAGTAATTAAAAACATATTAATTCTACAGCCCTAATCATACCTAATACCTAACCTTAACAACTAACTTGCTAACTATTAATAAGCAGCAAATTAGGAATTTATTGAGGGAAAAGTCATAATTAATAGCCAATAAGTGTTACCTGTTCTAAAATGTTACCTTTTTTTTTATTATTATTGCACGCATGCACTCTTAAATCAAATATGTCACCTATCCCACAGGTTGGACGTTGGTAACATCCAACCATGGTAACCAAATATTTTAATGTCAAATCTGAAGGTTCTTTGATTTGAGAGCTAAAGCAGAGAGAAAGATTTTCATTTAATGTCCTCTCTTTAGATCACTTGTAATACTGCAAACAGTCTTGTAGGATACCTTTTTTTAATAGCAGCATACAGTTTGAAACAACATAACATTACGTAATGGCATGTGGTTTAGGGTAAAGTAATCATTTTGTATCTAAGAAACGTTCTATATATA
>JAUMHR010000008.1:566413-590948 GCA_032361145.1 Enteromius fasciolatus | reverse complement strand
AACTATGGTCGCAAGATCTTGCATAGCAGCTTTCAGGAAATGCACCTCAGGTTGGTTATTGTAAAATAAGAGCTGACGTGATTTCCCAGAGTAGGTCTGTATTTACAGTTTGCCACTGTATTTGGATTTAGCACTGCTGGTTATATTTGTAAGATTTCAGAGTATTTCCACAAGCATCTTCTCCAGTCAACATCTACACAACCTTCCTGCTCGCATTCTGACAGTGATTGTTAAAGACATCCATTTCTCATTTCTGTGTATCACAAGGTCGGTCTGTCACAGATCAGGTGCTTTATCACACGTTGACAGCCGCTTGTTATACCCATTGAGTTTTTTTTTGTTTGGGAGGAAGTGTGGCATGCTCGTGTGCTTTACCTCATAGTTTCATAACTGGGTTTAGCCAGTTTGGTAAAGCGCGGGACAAGAGGAATTTTGAGGGTTGTGAAAGCAGACCAAAGAAATCACAATTTTTTTTTAATCCATTGATCAGATCTGTATAGATTGCTACTGCAATAAAACCTGCAGTATATTAAAGGATCCAGACTGCTTAGGCTAGGGATGGCTAGATCCACTCAAGCGGAGCCACAGTAGCATTAAAATGTGAGTCATTTCATTAAAAACTGTTTCCATCTAAGACTCTGTTGTATGGGTAGCAGAGACCAATGAGAACCCCAGAGCAGCCCTTATTGTATGACTGGATATAGTTTTTGTATTGTACTGTTCCCCTCTTTGGAACCAATTAAGTTCAGGTTCTTTTACATTGCCTTATACAAAGCATTTAAAAGTATTAGTACGTTCACTTTTATGTAATTCCATATAATACCTTTACTATGTAATACTGAAACTGAAGAATTAACAGACAGATCAGAGTGATTAAATACTGGGAGATCATCTTGGGTAATTATGAAAAGATTAGTGTATGGATTTTGGAGAGATTGAAATGTAGGGATTCATTTAAATAGGCTATCAATACAAAAACATGAGAGACCAAAGTAAATATGGAATGATCGAACAGCATAGAGAGATGCTATGAGAAAGTATAGGTCATACAGAAGTTTAAAACCACATACTTACTTAAAGGAACTCTACTATTTTTGAAAAAAGGCTCATTTCAACCAAATTATAAAAGTTTATATATTTCTCCAATTTAAAACTTAAAACATTTTAAAACTCAATTGTTTAACTTGTTGGAAAATTAGCCTGTTTTTTATAGTGGAGTGTTCCTTTAAAATACAGGTGAAAAAGACATTGGTGACTTCTAGGAAGATTATGAAGTGTGCATCTGATGGACACTATACTATCCCATAGGAGTGGATTTGTGAATGCTAAGAAAGAGATACAACTGTCCTGCAGTCCTTGACTTCATTTCCAACCCCATCTCTTCTGCATGTAATTATCAAGTAAGACTGAGCACCTTCATTAGCTAGTTCAGGTCATTTGATTGGCACTGAAGCTGAAATCTCTCCAGGAGGAAGCTTGGAGACCCCTGAATTAGAGTATGGAGAAATCTAAATGACTATAGAGAAAGATCTCAGTAAGTATAAAAGCATCATTGTGAGCACTGGTTTTCTATGTAAATATGGACTGTGCATATGTTTTGGGTTTTAAGCAGGAGGTGTCAGGAGGTGTAAACTCTCAAAGGAGAGATCAAAACAAATATGAAGTGATCAGAGTATGGAAAAATGTATGGCAGTATGGAAGCATCATAGTGACCACTGAATGAGTGAAAGCAGGAATCCATGATTCTGTTGGCTTTTTGGATTGATGCAAGAGATATCAGTGAAAGCAGAGCCTCACGGTTCTGATGGCTTTTTAGGTTTTACACAGGAGGTGTTGCATACAATTTCTCAACGGATTAACCAGAACAAGTACGGAGTCATCAGAATATGGAAAGAATGGAGGCATCATGGTGAGTACTGAGAGAGACAACAGAACCTCATGAATCTGTTGGCTTTTGGGTTTTATGCAGGAGGTGTTGGGTATGAGCTCTCAAAGGTGAGTTCAGAACAGGTATGGAGAGATCTGAGCCATCAAAGTCCTGTATGATATTTGGATTTTCGCAGGAGGTGTCAGGTATATGAGAGACTGGCACAAGTATGGAGAGATCAGAAGCGGTGTGGAGACACGTATTGTGAGATTGCAAAAAGATCAGTGCAAGAGTGAGCAGCCATCAGCCAGAGTATGGAGAGATCACAACAGAGAGGTCTTCGGAAATATATAGAGATCAGCATGCATACGGGGAGATTAGTGTAAGTAATTATACAGGACTTGCATGCAGTGAACGGTCTCAGGATACAAAGATCAGTGTGGGTGTGGAACAATCAATTCACACTGCTGCTAATCAGTTTCTTGGTTCGTGAATTGTAGCTGCATATTGATCATGCGTTCAGCATGCTGAGATGGAGTCTTATATTTCAGTATTTGACTGCTTTCTATAGACCATGTGGTATTGTTTAATGCTCTGTGATATTCCAAAAGCAGACAATATTCCACAAGAGAGAAAAGTAATCATTATACATTTAATTTGAAAGGTCCTTGAAGATTTGACAGCCGTGCACTTGATGTTCGAAAATGACTTTTAATAAATGAGTCTCAAAAACAGGACGATAATCCCACAGTTCTTGCCCAAACATTCAGGGACTGGAGACCTCAAGCAAAGAGCGCAAAACTATGAGTCAGACCAAGTCATGGTGGTTGCCGGGAGGAATGAGAGTGAGAGGGAGCGAAGGATGAAATGTTTCCGAGTTGAGTGATGGTGAGGAAATGCAGCTGGGCTCCAGGGACCCGCTGCAAGACTTCATGATGGTTCGGGCTCCCAGTCACCTGAGCTCGGCTTCTGTCTGATACCAGAGAACTTTGCTGACAAGCAGTCACTCAAAGGTGCAACCAAGCCTTTCAACAGCTGCCCGATGGCAAACCATAGAGAGAATATCCACTCCGAAAGGCCCAGGCATGCTTTTGTCAATAGAGCAATTATTGTAACTGGATACGCGCGTGAGTTTTATGCTGGATTTGTTACTAATTGGGGCCCGAAAAAAAGCGAAAGGGCTTTCATAGGATTTCTGAAAAATTAGTTAAATAATTTGTGGACTTTCTGCTTCCTGGCATGTATAGGGGAGTCATAACTGACAGAATGAAAATCCACTGAAATATGTACAGTGTCAAAGGAATGACATTTCTTGGCTCTTGGCTTCATATTCGGCTTTGCAGTTTCACATATCTGCAATATGACATTCTTTGGAAATACTATAGCGCTGGTGCTCTACGTCAAAAACACAGGCAAATCTGTGAGAGCTAATTCATTCTGCGGACGGCCAGGCGAGGGAGGAAAGACAATCTACTCCTTCAGATTTACCTTATTAACACCTATGGCGTTTCGGAATTCTGTGCAATTCGGGAAGTGTGAGCAGCGCAGCGATCGGGTTTTCCGTTAGACGTCTGTTCAGATGAAACATCGGGACGGGAGAGTGATGTAATTGGTCATGTCATCTGCTGCACATGCTTATTGACTTTGTTACCAGTTGTAAACTAATTTGATTTGAGTAACTGCTGAGGCATGGTGACTAGTTTTTTTTGTTTTGTTTTTTTATGCAGGAATATGCATAAAAGAACATACAAAGGTATGTTTATCAAAGCAGACTTGAATTTGCAATCCAAGAGCTTCATTCTGTGGAACTACGACAAATCCCAACCCAATTCTCACCTAAGTAAGTGAACTAGGAAATCACGTTTTACTAAATTGAATCCCAATGAAGCAAAATTGTTGCAAAGAGTGTATGAACATGGAAAGTAGCAGCAGATTTCTGAATAAAAGAACATACAGTTCTTTATAGCACCAGTGGGCTATTCTTTGCCTGAAAATGAAAATTATGCTAAGAAAAGAAAAATGAATGCATACTGTTTTTTGATACCGTGTAATGGGCTAACAGAGTTTGACTGGGAATTGGGCTCAGATTTCATCGAAGGATTATTTCTGTTCTAAAGCAGAGTCTGCCACCTCACGCTGCTGTTTGGGATTTTGTTGACAGGAACGTCTCTTCCTCTTTCAGGCCATTGTATCACCGAAGACACTCTGCAGTGGTAAATTAACATTAAAATCAACCCCAGCGATGCTAGACTCCACAGTGCACTCGGCTCTCCCAATAATCCAATATATTCCAATGGAGTTGCTCGGCAGCTGTGAAGTCCGAGCAGCGGGGATGTCTTTCATGGGAGAAATGAAGGTCTGTGTGATTTGGAGCTCTGAGGCATACAGAGGTCATTCTCTTTTGCTGAAGTTATATCCTCTAGCTGTGTGTACAACTGTCCTCTGGTAGGTGGCAAGTCTTCAAATGATTCAAAGGCCAAGGCGCTTTCTCGTTCCAATTTTTTTTTTCTGCTTCTTTTTTGTTAACAGTTTAAATAAATCTCTCTTCTTGTTCCCAGGCAGGCGAAAGACGATGGTTGATATGTTCGCTGACGTGGCACGGCACAGCACACAAAAAAAGATTTTATAGATACTCATTGCAAAACTGTTGTTGATTTCCAAAAAAAAAACAACTAAAAAAAAAAAAACAACCAATCTTAAGATTGTGTTGATTAAGGCTGTCGAGGACTAATATAAACTGAACTACCAGTTGAACATTAATTTTGTAAGACAAAAGCTTTTCTAAAAGAAAACAAAAGGAAATATTGTTGACATTGTAGTTGCCTGTCATGAAAAATGTTGCTGTGGTTATCATTAAACAGGATTGTGAGTACCATAATGTATGTTCTCCACACATTTGGATCTATAATTTAGAAGATTCACTTCTGCATTGTATGTACGCGACCGTAGAGACATGGGGGGTGAGCTCTTTTGACTTGGGCCAGGAAGCAACCACCCAGAAAACCCCAGCAACTGCATAGCAAAATGCTAAAACCACTCAGAACACCTTAGCAACCGCATAACAATACCCTGTCAGCCATTCACAACTCCCGTGGCTGGGAGTTTTGTGCAAGCAAGAGCCAATCACTTCCACCATAATTACAGATTTCATCCAAACTCATCATAGTCACATTCACTTCATTTATTTATTCAATTATTGGCTTACTTTTTTTCTCACAAATTTCTCATTTAGTTTAAAAGTACTAAAATGATGGTGTAATTGTCTGCTATATTTGTTTACGATGCATGCTGATTGGTCTTCTTTCAAAAAGTTGAGAACATTGCACATTCAGCTGACATTCATTTTATTCATTTATACATTTTACCAAGCTCATATTTTTCCATCTATTTACACTTGAATGTACAACTTTTCTTTTGTCGACTTGCAAGCACTTGTGTGTCCTTCAGAAAATAAAGACCTGAAGTTACTGACATCTCTAATTTAATCAATATTTCACTGGTGGAAATTAACAGAAATACAAATAAAGCAACTGAGACTTGATTCATAGCAGAGTTTACCTTAACCCAACTAGACAGGGTTAACCAAATCCAGACTGGTAAAATAATAATCAGCCCTTTGCTAGGAACTTCCATGACCTCAGTCTAAATAAAGCATCATGACCAATCAGTAGCCCATCAGATTATTATTATTTTTTTGTATGCCAATTTTTTAAATAGAAATGTTATCTTGCACAGGACACTGACAAAGCCAGTATGAATATTAATTCATATTCAGCTATAAATAACTGAAAACAATATAATAAAATAAATAAATCAAATCTCTCTTTTTCTTCCTAACACACATTTAAAAAGGTTTCATCTACTTTAAAGCTGTGTTGTGAATCTGAAATAACAGTTCACGTAGAATAAATACAATGAACCAAATATCCAGAAATCATTTAGCGGACAGAACACCATTTAGTTCATTTTTTTACACTAAGTGCATTAGTTGATGTAAATAGGAAATGAAATTTTCATCCAACCCTGTTTTATTGTGTCACAAACCTCATGAGGTTGCACAGTTGTTATGGAGTTAAGATGAGTTTAAACATTCATTTCAACCAATTTATGCATAACTGAGCACTCAATGAATAGATTTAGGACAATAATGTTTTATGGAAATAAGCTGTATGCATTCAGAAAGTTTTATAATTATCGTCTTTCTTATGAACCGAAAGAGTTCTCTTTAAATGAATATAATTAATAAGGGTACACAGCTGGACTGGGGATTGCACATTTACAATTATGTATGACTGCAAGAGATTTTTCATCTTCTCTCAATTAAATATTCAGGCAATTATTTCAGAAGATTATTGACCTCAGAGGGGACCTGTAGTGTCACATTGGTTTTGGCCGTCTACCTTTCTCTTACAGTATTCGTGTTAATTAAAACAAAAGAAACTCACCAGCAGCATCTTCAAATGTCCAAACCCCATTATTATTATTATTATTAGTGTACAGAAGTTTGGGGTGTTTATTTTCCAGTTAAACTGTGATGTTCCACTAAAGGTGAAAGTCTGCTAATGGTCAATCATTAATTCTTAATACCCATAAAATATTAGTTATTGCTTTGTGTAATTTAATGTAGCATTTAATATCCCTCAACTTATATAGTTATAAGTTAATTCATGAAACTATCTTCAGTTCATTGTGAACGCTATTTAACAAAATTAAGTCCATTTGGGATTTCTGGTTTTGCAACGTTCTGGACTTTATTAATTTTAAAGATGATATCTCCCATTGTATAAACATCAGATAATTGTATGGTTTGGATAAGACATCGAGTCACCCCTGAGCTTCCTAATGGCTAAGGGACAACGTTATTGCAGAATGTGGTTTTTGGCCTCTTGTGTAAATAGTATGAATTGGAGTCTCACAGGTCGTCATACGGCAGTTGTATATGCTAATGTCTGGGCTATATTAATCTTAACTGCCGGACCTCAGAGAAGGGCTGAGCTGTCGGCTAGTGCTGTATCTGCTTTTACGCCACATCTGTTTCCACTTGGCTGTGGATGTCTTTGCATCGAGCCTCCAAGTTCAGACGTAACACTGACTTTAAATTACAGTGACCTTAATAACAGTTGCTAAACCATTCAGCACTAGTTAAATTTGTTTCACAGATATTTGTTTTAGCAGATATCGTGTTTCGGAGAGAGAGAGAGGGAAAAAGAATACAAAATCACAGCGTAATGCAGTGACATACACGTACAAACTGTTGAAGGCTGTGCTAGCGTTACATGTGGGAGAGTGGCATTTGTTTGTAGAAGTCATTTGCTTTACAGGTCAGTTATTTGACATTCGTGTAATCCAGAAACCTATGTGGTCATGAAGGAAGTAGAATGGGAACTTCCTTTGAGGTTTGGGACCGTTTCTCTCTGTTCTCTCCTGAGTAAACAGTGAAATTTGGAAAGGCGAGAAGACATTTGAGGAGGCCTGGTTGTACTTGATATCATTTTGAATGTATTTAAAATAGATTTGGGTGTTTATTGCAGAGTTTTCATTTTGTTTCTGTCAAAGGCAGTTGGTTTTGTGGTATTGGTATGATGAACTATATATATATACACCATTTACAATTATTGTTCAGTTTTTTCTTTCCTAGCTTTGGAGATGTAAAGGGGTTGGACTTTAAGCACCAACTCAGTCTACGATGTTCTCCTAAATCTCCTTGGGAGAAAGAGAAACAGAAGAAAGCACAGATCAGGTTATTTTTATTTTATTTTTTTTTAATTTGATGAGCAATGTCTGTTGGACATTTCTGACCAGGTCTGGGATATCACTGCAATTTTCAGGATTTCCTTTTTTCCTCAGTAACAATTTTAGTAAAAGTCTATTTCTGTCTCCCTTTAATCATGCTGTCTGGAAGAAACAATTGAGTTGTAAAAGCCTCATTTGTGATTTTTCTTTCTTACAGGAAAATGACAGATGATGATGACAGAGACGTTCTCATGGCTAAAATATAATAGACAATTGTATACATTTAAAATGTTTCACTAAAATTCTTTGAACCACTGGCAACTGAAATGTCAAAGCATTCTTATGTAGAGTATCTAAGGTCAGAACATATTTAAATAGCACACACACATTTTATATACAAACAAACAAATACGCAAATAAATAAAAGTGTACAAAAAATACATAAATTACATAAGTTTAACAGGAAGTTTAAAGTCTTGTGGACAACCACATCCCGAGAATGACAAATGAAGGACAATACAGTAACTGACATGCACATTTCCACTCGCAACCTCCATGTTTACTGCAATAAAATCAGTCTGATGATGAAAAATCTGTTTTCCGTATACAAAAATGTAGATAAGCACGGATTCTAAGAACAGAACTGTTTTTTTTTTTTTAAATAAATGAAAAAAGACCAACACAGGCATACAGAGGCCAATGTAAATAAAACATTACAAACATATGACTGGGAGGGTATAGCTGGTTGATAGTTCAGAGGATTTTGATTTATTTATTTGATTTATTTATTTTTTGGTCTGATGTGACCTAGCAAAAACAGCAACGCAGAGGAAAGCCTCACATTTTCTGATGATCCCGATTGGAAGAGTGATGCACAGCTAATACCTGCACTAATCCTTATTTAAGCTACAATCTGCTGTGCTACATAACATAAAGAGCAACTAAAATGAATACAATTCCATCCTGAATAGATCAAACAGTGTTGTTTTCATTAAGTCAATCTTATTACAATACGCCACAGTTCAGGTGAATTTGTATTCATATTAAAGTGACAAATATCTGTTACAGGTTCTCAGCTGCACCTCTATTTCTTTAAAATCCACATGGGTTTAGAAACACGTTAAACATGAAGCTTTACTTTAGTTATTATTACAATTCAATTATATTTGACACATTTCTATATGTATTGCAACTGTATTTCCTTCTTCGTAGAATCTATTGATTCTCAAAGTTTATTTTCTTTATTTTAAGGGTTGAATGCCTTCCACTAAAATAAATAAAATGCTTACAGCAAAATCATTTAACGAGCTTTTTTTCTTTAAGAGACAACCCTAGAATATTTAAATAGATAACATCGTTATTTTGTAACAGAGCTGATGTGCTTTTAAGTGTGTATGTGAGTGAGTGTGTATTTGTGCGTATGTGCTTTCACTAAACCCCATTGCCTTCCTTTGACTGCAAGAATGCAACACACATGTGGTTTTACTTCTGCAAAACTAATGCATAAACATCAGAAAAATATCAGAATGACCTTTACCACATCTGTTTTCTCTTTTGTCCCCCAAAATGGATCTATTACTATGCAAAGTTATGCATATGAAAATATAAGTGTGCGCTCTTATGCTGTGAGCCTCACCTGCTGTACGAGTGAAACAGAGAAACGCGCCCCTTAAAGTTGCTGCATTTCACTGAAGTATCGCTCCGAAGCTTTATTAAAGCCAGGTGTAAGGGGGATGCGCTCCGACAGCATGCTTCTCCTTACGTGGCCTTTTCAACTCATTCTGTACGGGTTCTAGGATGTGCATTGTATTTCAGGGTCACTGACTCTGAGGACGGTCAACAAATGAAATAATTTGAAGTGCCTTGTTGCAAATGGCATGCGCGCGTCTTTGTTCCGTGGATTACTGCTCCGGTTGCAGCTACAGTCGGTCTTTCTGATTGAGGCCAAGTTGAGGAAAAAAAGACGAAAATCTACACTTTTTTCTTTTTGATGCAAGCTAGAATTACAGTGAGAAAACATGTGCAGTCATTGGCTGAGCAGGCCGGCCTGCCTACGGCATGAGGGAATCTTTCTCCAGTGTGCCCCAACGAGGGGCACGTAGCAGTGCAAATCCAGTGGAAATTGGCCAAAAGTGGTATACACAAAACAAATAATCTGCTTTGCTTTTCTGCTCGGCTCTGCGTAATCGTCTTCCACTACAGCCATTGCTTAAGTTGTACTCGTGATAATGTTGCGATCGTTTCCTCGCCGACTCCGTGTCCGTGCGATCCAGGAATCCAGTTCCTGGGTTTAAGCGCAGCCCCTCTCTCACATCTCTGCTCTGCTCGCACAGAGAGAAATCCCTCAGCCGCGGGCCGCTCTCTCTCCGGCTGGAACGGGACTCAACAAACCCGAAGAAGACGCGCAAAGGACTGAAATAAATAAAGAGGACTGCTTTTGCTTGTTGATTTTTCTCGCGTTGCTTTTTTCCTCTTTTTTCATTAGTTGCCTTGAGAACTGCTCCGCGTCCCCCCCCTCCCCTCTCTCTTCTTCCTCTCTCCTCCAGCAGGACAGACGGACTCTTTCACCGTTCGCGCATCTCTTCATCCCGGCGCGGCTGAGCGCAGGACCGAGCGCCGGTCTGCGGGAATGTGAGCGCTCACGCTGGGAAAAAGGAGCATGTGTGCGTTGTGCGCAGAGACGCGCTGCTCCTGTTCGAAGACCTGCTTGTAATTGCCTCAGCTGATTAATTAACTTTCCTTCTGATTTTTCTTCAACTATCCGCTCACTCACAAAAGGTAAGACGCTTTTTGGTAATGATCGTAATGCGCTTATACGCAGGTAAATCCTGTTGCTGTGAAGTGGGTGGTTAACAAGTTACTCAAACTTTTCGCGCAAAAATATTACAGAGAAAATAATGATCAGGGTCATGCGTGTTGTGAGAAAGGGACAGTGTGAAATAATAACGACAGAGCTAAGTTTGGATTTTAAATATGCAATACATTTCATAACTTGTATGTCAAAGAAAGAGTAGAGTTGAGCTGACTCTGAAAGAACAAAACTACTCTGTTCAGAGTAATTAAAATGATGGAAAGGGGGACCATGGCTAATTGAGAAATGGTTAATCAAAACACAACCAGATGTGGATTGATTTGGTCGGCTGCCATTTCTCTCTTTGTCTTTTAGTCTTTCTTTCTCTCTCTCTTTGAATGGAAACTATTAGTGTGGGAATGGGGGCTCTTCAAATAAATCCTGTAGAGATATTTCATTTCGTTGGAAATTCTTTAAAGGTGTCGGTGAAGTCTGCACGCTTTAATTTATTGTCATTGCCTTTTGCTTCCTACAACAAGCGTGTGGTGACCTACATCAACTGTTGAACTTACTTAAGCTTGACTTGGGTTGTTAAATTGAGGTCTTGTGTCTATAATTAAAAGCAATTTCAGGCTCTTTTTGGTCGTTTTTAACTCCTCAGCATGATTAATGTGAAAAGAATGGTTCAGGGTGCACAGACAGCAGTGATCGAGTGCTAACTAGGGGACTGTAAGAACCCAGTGCAGTTTAAATGGTCTGAACCTGACTTTCTCTAAATGTAACATTGAGAATTGTGAGTAGCCGCTGTAAAATTAGATCCTTTAACCCCACATTCATAATTAATCCGCACCCAGGCCCCTGGTGCCAACAGTGAGATGAGCAGAAGCCGGTCGGTGGCACTTCTTTGCCCAAACACACTCTGAACTGCTGTGAATCTTGTCAGGGCAAACTTTGCATTAGTGTGAGTGTTACGCTGTAATTACATGGTAGTAATAATGTAATTAATGCATTATAATTATTTGCGGCGTTGATAATTACACATTATTATTGTTATGACTGTAGTGATTAAATATAATAGCATATAATATGTGCAGCCGGACACTGTAATTTGAAATGTTACCAAAACACTAAGCAAATCACAAATGTTTTGGGGTAAACGTCGCTTCCCGGTGCGTAACAGCCAGTAATGCGAGAGCGCCGTGTTGTTTGAAATGCGGTGCATGACGTGAGAGACACTAAAAAACTGCGAAACATATCGGGTCACCTGAATTGGAGCAGTCTGGACCTACAGATGCAGTTTGAATTGAAGGGAGCTGATTTTTGATTTTATTTTTTTTTATTCTGGTTAATCTAAGATATTGAAATGTTGCTTAATGGCATGCTTCCATTGTTACATTAATAACATTTATATGTAGTTTTTTTTTTTTTTTAAGTATTGCACGCATTAAGATAAAATTTACATTCGAGTTCATAAACCGGCAAATGATTTAAAATGCCCAATTTGGTTTTAAACTCTTGGTGTAGATGCGGAATATTACCATATGGTGTGTGGTTTTCAGTCTGAATTCTTGCATGTCACCATTTATGCTTTAAATAGACATTCTCTAAGCAAAAAAATGTTTTGAATTTGTATAAGTGTGAATGGACTCCGTTTGAAGCCGCTCCATTAGCATTTCAAAGTGGCCTGAGCTCTATTTGAGCCCTGTGCTCTATTAGCTTCAGCACAGGCCTGGTGAACAGGATGGGGTGAGAGGGGACCAGGGCTTGTAGTTCATTTCTCCTCTTCTTTGTGTTTGTGTGTGAAAACACTATCCCATCCTTTTCGTTTCAAAGGAATATTTTCCTTGGCTCTGTTTCTTTCTGCCCCCCTTCCTGCATCAGAGAAAAGAAAACAGCCAAACATGAGCAGGATTATGAGATCCACCAGAGAACTTGCTTAGGTATTTTCACTCTGAGACGAAAAATAGTGTTTTTTCTACATTTCCAGCAATTCAGGGATGAATGGATGTCATAACACCTACACACACGTTCTGCTCATGAGTGTGTAGCTTATGAGAGTTAGTCTCACATAAAGCCTGATTATTCACGATTCGCTTCGTCTAAATAGAGCAGATATTGTCTCCTAAATATAAAGTGAATTTTATTATTTTATTTTTGTTTTAAAGTCAGCCTTGAAAGTGTAGGCTGAAAAGCATATCCTTATTGATTTGTTTTTAATTTAATTTTGTCAGCAAGATTCAGGTTTACTTTGGGAGTTCTTTGTCCTTGATGTATGCTTCTCATAATATCCAGAATTTTTAATTTATCCATTGATTTTTTGCGATCTGGGAAATACGACTTGTGGCCCTGTGCGCCGACTTCAGTCTCATCGCCATGTGGTCAATATCAGACATGTGGAGAACATTTGACACAGTATGAGCGAATAAAATCTGTAAAATATGATTTTATCTCTTCAAACTAAGCCAAACAGAATCGAGCCCTAATTGTGGAATAACTTTTACTAGAGCCGTAATACATAGTGTGTGTGTGTGAGTGTGTTTTGCACACGGTGTACTGCCATCCATTGTTTTCTGAACATGAGAGCAGTTTTTTAAGCCGAATCCAATAGTCGGACTTACTAAACAACAAATACAACATCACATAGCATGTCTATGGTACTATAGTTTCGGAATAGTCTTTGGAGCAGTGATTTAATGCTTAAAAATAATAATAAATATGCCTGAAGACTTTGACAGAAACAAGGGAACCACTTCAGCATTGACATTTCCTCAGTAAGGCGATGCTGTTACTTTAGAGACACTGTGATACAGGATACTGGGCCATACGCTGCGGTTACTAAGCGCATTCGGTTTTGCAAGAATTTCAAATCAGATGATTTCTTTCCCTGTTTTTGATTCAGTTGTGTGTTTACAGAGCATCCTGCTGTGCTGATAAACGCTCACCAATTTGCGGGGAATAAACAGCCCTGTTACTCTTGGAGTTTTATGTAAAGTGCTCAGCTGCCTTTGGTGGGTCAAATACCTGCATTTTACGGTGGTTTTTATTTTACGATCAGTAATCAGAGGAAGGCAGGGTGCCTTCTCTGCCATTTTGTCAAAGCGTTTGTTTCTGCTTGCGAAAGGTTTGTGTGACAGTGGGACGGCAGACTTTATACACAGGCTGCCATTTTAATCAGCTGCAGACTGTGGGCAGCACACACTACTCCGAACACACCCAGACTCCAGAGTGTGTTCAGACCAGCAAGCAGTTTGATTGCTTTTTAAATAGATATAGCTCTCAAAGAAATCATTAAAAAAGAAATAAATAAGTTCTAATTTAAATATAATAATAATAATAATAAAATAACGGAAAATGTATTGATTTTTTTTCTTGTAATTCCACAGTGTAAAACAGAATTAGAATTAAAAAAATGATGACTGATGAATTCACCGCATGTTTTGATCACTTTTGAAAATGTAAATATCAGTGCGAATAGAAAAGTTCATAAAAAAGCAATTACATTTATGAAAGTTAATTATATACTTATACGGATAACATATATATATATACGTATATATATATATATATATATAGTTTTTAGGTTTTTTTTACTGTGTGGTATCATGGATTACATCCATTTAGCATCTATCTTATGCTCTGCCGTGTTTATTTTTATTTAAATGTAAATGAAGTCCACAGCATGATTAAAGTTATTTCATTTTCAAATTCAGAACTACACACATTTAGTTTGGTGTATACACAGGGGGCATGACTTATCTATCCTAGAATTGGTATTTAGGAAAAAAAATTCAATTTCTCATCAGAGAGGAGAAGGTAGGAACCCAGGTACAGGGTAAACAGTATCTGTGAGCAAAGAGAGAATGAGAGAGAGAAAGCGAGTGTGTGTGAGAGAGAGAGGTTTATTAGACGTCTGGTGAAAGGAGAAGGGTTGTGTCTCGGCTGGTTTATGGGAGCACACTTGAAAGGGCCATTTTCAAGCAGACACACCTGTTATTTCAGAACGCTGAAGAGAGCTCAGCCCCAGTGTAAGCCTTCTTTTGTAAGTTTTTTTTTTTTCTTAACAACACATCTTCAGATTTCAAATATTACGGAAATGCAAACTTTCAGAAGTATTGTGGTGTGTTTTTATTTTATTTATTACTTATTTCACAAATTATTTATTTACATTAACATTATTACTTTTGCTACTAATGATGCAAATACTATTAAACCTAATACTGTTCTACATTGTATTGTTGTGGAAAAATACAGCAGTAATAAAGGCATTAATGCTATTGAATAATGCAAATGGACATTTGTGAATGATATATAATAACCAACAAATTAAATAATAAATGTTTAACATTTTTACTTTTTTTTCCAAAGTTGTCTATATTACAGCTCAGCCAGTAATGAAACAATATTGAAGGAGTTCCTATGTGTGCTGAACACTTTTTCTTTGTTCTATCTAATTCATAAAACAAAAAACAAACAAACAAAAAAAATTCATACCTAAGCCCAGATTTAGTCAAGAATTTAAAACTTTGACAGGTAGTGAACATTCTTATCGTAAAATGAAACAGAACAACAGTTAAGACGTTTCCTGCAGATTCCACTAATCCTCAGATAACTAATCTAATCTGGGGTCAACAGGAAGTTGTTTCCTAAAAACATTTTGAGGCCAGAGGTCAGTCTTTATCTTGTGTGGTTCATGTGATAGTTTATCAGCCAATCATAAGACTATAATCAGGAGCACTGTGCTTCCGAATCTCCTGACCTCCTGTCGGAGATAATTTAGGTTTAAATTATCTTTCCAGATGTTAAGAAACCACACCAGGTGCTGATTCGACTTAAATAATTGAGTATGTATATAAAATGTGTGACAGGGACATACTGAAAATGTACAGAGATCTCAACATCTCAAAAAAAAAAAAAAAAATATATATATATAAGTCTTTTGGCCATTACCATATTGCAAAGCTTGATTTAAGGAGCTATATACTGAACTATTTGTATTTTTGCAATTTTGTAATTTTTTTTGGTGTAATCAAGTTAGGCTGATGCATTCATATTTAATAACGATGCAGTATTTTAAATAATAAATTGTAAAGGACTTTTTTAAGTTTTCTGACAAAACCTGACTGAATCCACCCATTTGAGTAGAAAACAAACAGAAAACACGATTTAAAGTGTAGATAAACAAGTAGCGTAATACAAGTAAATAATATTTACATATATGTGTATAATTATTATGTTTTGTCTGTAATTCTGTTACAATAGCACAGAGATGTTTTAGACAAAAGAGACAATGAGATTTCTACTTTGGTCGATTTGTTGGCAACTACTGGCTGATCTCTGGCCTTAACAAAAAAACAACAACAACAAAAACAAATCCTTCTTGTACTGATTAAGCTGAGGAATTCAGACAGGATACTGTTCTAGATCAGCACTTGGGTTCTTCCAAATAGTGCAAGCTAGAGAACTCTTCATTACAACCAAATCAATGCTGTTGCTTCCATGCATTAATCTAAATTCAGATGCAGAGATTAGGAGTTTATTAAGGTGTGAGACCTTTGTGCTGGCCAGGGGTGTCACTGATTGGATAATCAGTCTGCGAGTGACATCTGACAGCTCCGCCTCCATTGATTTTCCAAAGTAGGCCGTCGGCCACGTAGCGTAAGATGACACATAATGAGCGGAGAATTTAATTCAGACAAACAGCCAGGTTGCAGAGCTAAGTTAATTACTTGAAGGTAGCAGTCATTACTCTTTACTCTAGTGCTGATGTGCCCAATACAAACAGTCTTCAAGTGTCTTTCGCTCTGACACCACTCACCTGGCCGTTCTGGCTCAAATGCAGCTTGTCAGGGCTATTGTGTTGTGTGTGCTTATTTAACACAATGCTCAGCCGCGCTAGGCTGAGAAATGACAGCTGCAATATTTACTGCCCGATCAAACTGGATTCATGTATATAAATCCACTTGTTTTCTTTTTTTGTACCTTGGCTGGCATATGAGTACAATACAAATCCTCTGCTGAATGGAATCAGGGATTTTCATTCAACCACAAACTGAAAGTTGAACCAATTACATTTTTAATGTGTATGTACGTTCTTTTTATTTCTTTCACTTTCATCTGCCTTTTTAGTATTATATTGCATTGCTTTTGTACCAGGAGAACTAACTTTCGTTTTGCCTATTTTTAAAATTGTATTATTATTTTGTTAGTTTGCTGTATGTTTTAAGTAAGTTCAAACATAATCAAAATAACCCAACTTCAGTTTGATTCAAATTAATTGTAATGCAAAATGAAAAAGCAGTTATCTGTTTTTGCAAATAAACTCTCTCTCTCTCTCTCTCTTTATATATATATATATATATGCTGAATAACATTGAGTATTTTAAAAGCCATTGTAATTAAGTGAAAGGTATATTTTTTATTTATATGAGATAAAAGAAAGCCTTATATTTGATTAAACAAAAAGCATGCAGAAATCCTGGACTTGTTTCACCTCAGCAATGACTTTCGTTTTTGGCTAATGTTACCATGCAAGGCTTCATCCAAAAATCTATTAATGCATTGTATCAGTGCACTGTTCTTGGTAAAAATGATGCCAGCAGTTAACAAAGCAATTTAATGTGATTAATATTAATGTACTTAATGTTACGGCAGTAACTGCAAATAATAAGGATAAGTTTGAAAAGTGGGGTACATAAAAAAAAAAAAAGCTCTCAAGGGTGAACTTGACCTTCAGCCTTTATGTCATAGTCGAAAATGGCTCCTCAAAAGATTTGAGCTTGCATCCATTGCAAATTTGCATTCAGGTCTGGCTCCATTCTGATGTGGAACGCCCACTTTTCATGGTCCAATGAAATCTCACTGGATGGAAGTCTTGCTCAAGTCCAACCAACATCCGACATTTTTTTTTTGTTCTCATTGAAATAAAAACAAAGAATAGCAGACGAAGTCATTACCTTTGAGGAAAAGAACTCAATAACATTTATGGGTATCATTTTGAAATTCTGTCTTGTTTGAATTGTAATGTCTTTTTCTGTAACATATAGGATTTTTTTTTTTTTTTATCCAGAGGGAGTACAGAGGACAGGAAATGATGCAGAAAGAGAGACAGAGTGTGATCACGTCTCCTTTGCTCGATGTGTCTTGAGCGTGTGTAGCACTGCCAGGCTGAAGCTCTGGCTGTGAAGTGCCGGATTAAGCGGCAGATGATATAAGCTCAGTTCCTTTATTGTCAGGCTGACTATAATGACCACAATGCATTTCTAATGTGAACAGCTTAAGGAGGGGAAACAGGTCACAGCATGTTTCATGCGTAGCATAAAATAACGCGTCAAGACTGAGCGCATGTGTGCTGTAAGACATACAAAATATGACTTATACATGGAAAATACTTGTTTTTATAATGCTAAAGTTACAACCAATCAATCACATTTGAAGTGTATTTCAGCCACATGGCAGTTTTTATATGTTTGGTTTGTGGCACCTGCTGAAATGTCTCTGATCGCCACAAAACTGCGAAGTGTCAAACACTTCCTAATGACATTTGCATAACTCACACATGCCTGGTGTGAATTTCGCCCCTGTTAACAAAACAGTGGTGGGGCGGCTTGTCTCACACCACACACCAAGAGCCAGGATAGTTACTCTCACAGATATCAATATATATATACATATACACACACGCTGTTGAGCAGTCTTAGTCTTCAACAAGAATACAAACACACACACACACATTTGTTTTTGTGAATTGTGGCTTTTAACTTTTATACTAGCCACGTGATCTATATATATATATAAATTATATATATAATTATAATTTTTTAGTACATTTATTTTTAAAATCAGGTTTTACTATCTTTGTGGGGACATTTGGTCAGCACAATGTAGCACAAACATACACACACACATTTTTAATAGTAAAAATAATGCTACTTAATAAAGTTAAGTTTTATAAGCTGTTTAATATATTCAAATATTCAATTTAAAGTAAATTTACAGTTTGGGTAAAATATAACAGAAAGAGTTGTGTGTTATTATTTTCGTACACACACACACATAAAAAAAATATTATATATATATTTTTTTCTATAAGCTGAAAAATATTCATTTTAAAAGTTACACATTGCCGACAAGCGGAACTAAATAAAAAAGTTGCATTCATAATTAATAGGCATATTTCTAAGTGTCATTAGCTCCCGTGATGAACAGTGCTGCTTTATCTTCATGCTCTTGGCTGAATGAAGCACATTACTCTCCGAGCCCACGGCCCGTCCGTCGAGTGGCCCCCCGTCACCACCACGGCTCCAGTGGCCTCTTTTGTTGTATTCTGATAAGATCTACTCAGTGTTTGCTTCACCAACCTCCAGTGGTGTGTCTGGTTACTTCACTGCAATTAGGAGAAAGGAAAACATGCCCAGCCAAAGCGTAGAAACATCTTTTGTGTGCGCGTGTGTGCGTGGGCTTTCATTCACAGAGTTTAATGTGATTTATAGATTATGTCACAGAATACATAAGGAAAGAAGAAGCCTTTTGTAGTGTAGTCGGTTTTCCTATTGGACTTTCTGTCCGGTGCATGCAGCGAATCGCAAGCCCCATCAAAGCAATTACCTTTGCTAAAGCCATATTAGTCTTATAATTGGATAATCTTGTATTGCTTTGGCTTAATTCATTCTGTTGCACCAAATGGTTTCCTGTCCTCAATAACATTTTAGGAGCTCATGTTCTTAGAGAGAAACGCTTTAGCCTTGCCTTCGTCTCATAATGTAGATATTTTTTTTTTTCTCTGAAAGTGCCTCAGTGAAATGAAATATTTGTGAATGTGGACGCTGCAGTACAGTGACTGTACAATCTAAAAACTATTGACTGTGGCTGTTCTCCAAAACCTTCTGTGCTGCTTTGCCATCTACTGCCTACATAGACAGCATCCTCATGAAATCGAACATCATAAGACGTTTTGGAACATTCTACATAAGAAGCAGCTTTGTGTTTTCAAAGAGCCAGACACAATGAAACCTACATAGGCAGCTCACCAAGATTTGGAACAGAGCCGATTAATTATTAATTAAACACTGGCATTCAAAAGTTTGGGGTCAGTATGATGTTTTCTTTTAAAGAATGTATTACTTTTATTCAGCAAGGCCACATCAGATTTATCGAAAGTAACAGCAAAAACATATACAGATGTTATAATTTTCATATAAATGTGGTTCTTGTGAACTTTCTATTCACCAAAGTAGCTTGGGTTACACTTTATTTTTAGGTGTCCTTGATATGATATTGGAGACAAATAAATAAATAAACAAATAAAAATAAACAGATAAACCAGTTGACATCTAAATAATGCATTACATTTTAAAGAACATTCAAATTAAATTTTAAATGATTTTATTTAAATAGTATTTTTAATTTGTACTATTATTCGAATTCAAATTCATTATCGAACAAATGCAGCCTCGAATTATCTCAAATATTTTTCAATAACATAAAAGTTTTAAAATGTAAAATTTTATATATTTTAAGTATAATGCACGTTATGCAAGATTGTAGTAAGTTACACACTTTTGGAATAAATTAAACCAAAAATATGCATATACCATCATTTAACAACCTCATTATCCCTAGGAATTAAATATTTGCCTTTCTTTTCTTCTAGAACCCTGCAGTTGCCCTTTTATTGTAGCAACATCATCTGTATCTTTCAATAAAGGACTAAAACAAAGATATATATTCACGATGCGCTCAACGGGTGCAAAGACACGGAGCAAGACTAAGTCTGCGTGAACGATGTATAAATAATTGAATGGCATCATTTGCATACTGTATGTTCAGCTCTTATTAAAATCTAAACCTCTGCCTTGATCAGAGGGAAACGCTACTTGTTATTTTTGACCTCTCTGTGAAGCAGGCTTCCTGAATTGATCCCTGCTTTCAGACAGTTGCGCTGTCACCCCCAAGTGTGCTCATGATATCCTCCTCTGGACTCAGATTGTGGAAAATTACACTGAATGGCAGAGACCTTCACAACATACCAGAGCTGAAAGAACACGAATAAAGAGGCTAGAAAGATAAAAACGACAGACAGAGAGAGGCAGAAAAGGAATTTTCTGTATCTGCAGCCATTCCGCGGGTGGCAGAAGACAGCTGAAACGCCGGTAATCTATTTATATCGAAAAGATTCCTCGAGGCTTTGATTTCTGGACAGGTTCAGAGTCCATTGCAGGGAGGTTGTTTCCCTGAACGCAGGTCACGTGTATGACACGTCTCCCAAAAGCATTGTGGCTACACCAGCCGCTTGAGGATCGCATGAAACGCTGCAGGAAAAGTTAGATGACATCAAACACATCAATGTCAAATCCTAGCATCAGTATGCTATCGCCTGCAACTGAATGCAGCTACTAATTTAGTGAAAAAATTTTATAAAGAAAGCATCATTTGACTGAAATGCAGCCCTGTATTCCTGCTGCTGTTGAATGTCCAATATTACTAAACGGTCTGCTACTAATGTCAGATGCGTTTGCAAAAGAGAGAAATCCCTTTGAAATACACGAGATAGACAACATAGCATCTATGTGGCAGTGAATTTGTCACGCACGGATTGTGAACAAACAGAATGAGGTTGAGAAACCATTTCACGAAGGTTTCCAAACCTTTCCTCAAGACATTTCACAACTGGTTTCAAAATCAAGCTCCAGGCCCTCCAGCAAACCGCTGTTCCCAATCCCATCATGCATTTATTACACTATAAACAGGAAGAAAATGGCAAGAAAACATGGTGTCATATTATGTCACGCATTCTGTGCATGATTGTTGCCAGCGCACTTTACGCGTGGGCTTGAAGGACTGAAGGAGCACAAGACGGCGAAGACACCGTTCAGTCAGGCTAATATAGCACACAAACTCTTCAGTCACTCCAAGCTGTGTTTCTTTGACTGCTTTGCTAATGTGCAGCTTTAACCTGTGTGGAAAACGCAGCCGCCATATCTGCTGTTTACATTCTCCGATCTGCTAACTAGCTTCAAAATAAAGCCCTTTTCTGCTAGAGATACCAAACAGCCCTAAAGTTCCAAAAATAGACTATTTCTAAAACTCAATAATAATAAGAAGAAATAAATCAATTGTAACGGTTTCCACTACAAATGCCATTAAAGCATCGCAAACCATTAACTTTTTTGTAGTGTGTTTTGGAACATATTCCTTTAGGATTTATTGGTTTTAACAAACCTCCAATAGAAGGTGGCCAATTACCAGTAGAATTACCATTACAGTTTCCATTAAAACCAATATATAAACTATTTTACATTTTGTGATGGTGTCTATTGTTTTTTTTCTTCAACTGTGAACCACTGACAAACAAAATAAAGAAACGTACGGATTTAGTAACATTAGCAAACAGTGCTAATCTGTGACAGCAACGTTTAATTGGGAATCTTCTAATTCGCTATGGAAATTATTATATGTGATAAATGTTTTGAGTGTGCACGGAGACTGACTTGATTGTCATTCGTGGTGCTTGATGGGAGAGACGTTACCACTGTCACATGACAAACACAGTCACATGGCGAATTAGCCTTTTCAATGTTTCGACTGAAATACACAGCACTGGCAATTAGCCTTTCAACTTTCTTTCAAAGTTTAAGAAGTGTAAGCGGGTCAGATGAGTTCAGTCTCAGTCTAGTGGAGGGACAGCTGCGTCTCAGTTCCACTGCTCACAGTCTTAGTTAACACATGTAAATGAGGCTAACGATCCAGACGCAATCTCTTATGGCTTTCTTTTCCAGAGCCTTGAGTCTAACAGCTCACAATGAGAGATCACCACAAAGTCACCAAACAAACAAACTAGAGCCATGCGAGAGACTGAGTGTATGGCTCCTTCCGTCCAGATTTTAATCCTTATTTTTCCGCCATTCACTATGACATCATCTTTATTACAATATCATGAAGTAATTACTGAAGTATTGAAACTGTAAAGCCATGCATACATATTAGGCACTTGAAAGTTTCTCGTTTTAACATATGGCCCAGGCAATTATAATAGCAAGTCAAAAAACTTCATCTTTCCACTTTCCACTCCATTTGAGTTGTAATCTTAAACCAGTAAAAATTATATTATTAGAGGTCTGAGAGGAAGATTGAAGTAATATAGAGTTAATTATGATCCAAACTGTGATAAAAATGAGATACCAGGCCAAGTATCATAATGAGATGGAGAATTTAAAAGTAAAACCTGCAGGACCGCAAGTTTGTCCTGTTTAACCACAGAAATGGCAGAGTGTCGACTCACCGTGACTCTTTGCCAAGCATCCGACTGTTCTGCTGAGCTTGTGGGAGGCGAGGGTGTAAAATGAAAGTCACTTCCTTTCCTAAACTGTTTTGCTTTCTCACTTTACACCCAAATGCTCATAGCAACACAAAAGACTCACAATTTAGCTCTGCGGCGGTAGAAATTACCATTCGCTTTTCACATGCAAAAGCGGCATTAATGGCATTAATTTTTCACATGCGAAAACAGGTGCGCATTTGAACAGGTTTTGATGGTGTCTTTGAAAAAGGTCAATATCGTAGCATCAGGTTTAGCACAGGGCTTTAACTGTCGGTTGCGTTGTCAGGAGAGATTTAGAACGGACAGTTGATTTCTCTCTGGGAACAAACTCCACCCTCCTTATCTGATTGCCGATTTTTAAACGATTTACTGTCGAGCTTGTTCTTACACCAGTTTGCTTGTTGAAATCTGGAAAAGTCAAACCCCCAAAAAAGTGTTTTGAAGGATGTAAGTGCTAACTATTTATACGTTCAAGAAAACCCTTAGCTTGTTTACTTTAATTAAAGTAAGTGGCCATTAATTAAAATGGTCTAAATGACTGGTTTGTGGCCGAATCCTGAATCCTCTCTGTTAGCGCGTGAACTATAAAGTCTCGAATCATCTCCAAATCATTTCCTCTCATAAGAAATCGATCAATCAACCTGCCCAAATCAATCATCGGTGGATTTCTTCGCCACCCCGCTTTTAATGTCACCCATTCAAGACGTTCTTTTAATGCCCCTCACTTTATGTTTTGTGTTCCCTTCTGCCATCTTAAAAATTAATCATCCTGTTGAATAATGGCTCACGATGGTGCTGAATAATTGATGATCTGGTGCTTAATAGAGGAACAGAGGAGGCGTTACACTCACACAATTGCTCTTGTCTGTGTATCTGTATGGAGACGCTGTGTATCTGCGCAGACAGACAAGCTGGATTGTGTGTTTGTGTGTATGTGTGTATGTGAAAATTGACTTTATTTATGCACATTTTTATGTACCTCCTCTTATTATTATAAAACAAAAACACAAAAGTTTGTCTTTTTATCAAAATGTAATACATTGTTTTACCTATGAGACAATTTTCTATCTATCTATCTATCTATCTATCTATCTATCTATCTATCTATCTATCTATCTATCTATCTATCATGTCATGGTCCAGTGTACAGTGAAGTACAAGGTGTGGATGTTGTTTCACGTTGACTTTAAAACAAGAAGAGTTCTTTTGTGAGGTCATGTTTTTTGGATGTATCTGAACAGATCATGCTAAATGACAGACCGTGTTTGTGACTGTCCCTCTGTTTATACAAATGCACACACACACACACATACACACATGAACAGATTTTCACCCGTGCATTTGCACCATTTTGACAGCAACGGTGCTTTCATTGCTTTTGCAGGAATTAAAAATTGATGCATTTTGTTGAAAGTGAGATGATGAGCCCGTGAGAGTAGCGGAAACCTTTTTTTTTTTTTCTGTAGTCTCTCCTGATATTTTATGACCTCTTACATTGGGCAGCTCTCTTTTTGTGGCATGAAGACAGAAGTTGCAGCCCTGTTTGCTCTCCTTGTTTTGCCTGGGAGATGCAAAAAACACAGTAAAGCACCTACACCTACATATATTTTATTCCCCTATTCTCAAGGAATAATAAGTGAAAAGAGTCAAACGAAATATTGAATGTGCCTTTTTTTGTTTGCTTGTTTTTTGCCAGTTTTGCCCTGCTGCTACTAAAATGTGTGCCTGAGGAAAGTTCAAACAGGGTTGAATTTGGACTGAATTAATTTATGGATTATTGGATTGTAGTTAATGATCTATTTATATTAAATTAAAATAATCTTTACAT
>JAUMHR010000008.1:533885-564440 GCA_032361145.1 Enteromius fasciolatus | reverse complement strand
ATATATATATATTGCTGTTGCAATGCAGATTTAATAGCAACAGTGCTATATACCACTGCAGGAAACACTTTTTGTTTATATAATATTTGTTTACTTTAAAAATTTAAATTCATTTTTAATCAAACTTATGTTGCTATTAAACTGTATGGTTTTGTTGCACAAAAAGAAATTCTGAGATATTAAACTGGTCACTCTTTTCCATCCAGTTGCAGTGAAAGCTTCAAAAACAGTGCATAATTCCTTTGTTTGTGTTCCACAAAAGAAAGCATCCTCTTCATTTAGCTTGTCATGCAAGTTCTAATTCACGGCGTGTATAGCAACATTTGGACTTTTTTGTCATTTGCTCATTTAATGTTTGACATTGTCGTCCACCTGACCTTAATACATCCATCACCCCGATATCATGATGTTTGTCCTCTGGTTTTATAACGTACACAACCGGCAGCGTCCAGATGGCAAAGGTGAATGCATGACAGTGGAGTCAAATAGGATGTGTTCAGAATGACTCATGTGTGGCTGTGCATTAACTGGCCCACCCCTGGACCGCTGATTGATTTCTTCTAGCGTTTCTGCCTCGATGGGACACTGTCATCTGATCACTGACCTGATATTCTAGCACAAATACTAAAACATCGAAAACAAACTCGTCACAGGCCAGTTTTCATGTTGCTAATGGTGCATTATGGGTCGGGAAGATTGATGACATTTGTGTCCCTCATTCAGAAAATAAAACATGAAAACACATAACCTTACCAGCATGTTTTTCTAGATGAATGTCCCAAGTATTTTATTTCTCAGTAATATTCTTGAAGTCTTGAGGTAGTGTCTATGTGTCAACCCTGTTACTTGAATGTTGCTCTCTTTTTAAAACATCTATTATATAAATAATACAAATGCTGACTGATTTCATCATCCATTTTTAAAGTCAACTCTTTATTTAGGTAGAGTCTCCTCTTTTTTCACTTTCTTACGTTTTTACAACAACAAGAAGTCGCCTTGTTATTTTTAACTCTTCTGAAACATTTTTAAAGGCAGAAACCAACAAAATTTAGCTTACGGTTTGTTAACACTTAAGTCTGATGGAATGTTTAAAGATCAAAACATGTACTTAAAGGAGAAGATATATGTTTGATTATTTGCTGATTGTGAATATTTATCTTGTCAGCTTGTGGGCTTTGTCCCGACGCTGATGTGTTCAAGTTCCATTGTGCGAATGCGTGTCCCTGTTTATGGGTCCATTTTTTATACACTTGTCATATTCTTTGACCATCAATCTCATGGCTCTTTTTGTAGTTCATTGAAAGCTTGGGGGTTAATTCAGAGGTCAAGCGAGACTTGCAAGCTGTCAATCTCACATTGTAATGTTTGTAAACCCCCCTCCGCCCCCCTCGGCCTTGCCTCTTGTGCATTATTCCTGCACCCACCCCTCTGAATAGATGACTCCTCCTCCATTCACCGGTGGGTCTCACTCCCGCTTGGGAGAAAGACGGCCGCATAATTACACATCTGCCCTTTGTTTCTCTGTTTTGGCATTAACATCTCAAACTGGCCTTTCAGCTCTGATTTGAACGGCTCTCTTCTCACCCAGAGAAGTTGAATGTTCTTTCAAAGTTCCTCTTTTTATTTCATGCAACTGTTTTGTTGGGGAACCCTGAGTGTTGCTGGCCTGTCGAAGCAGATATACACAGCTGTGAAAAAGCCTTCTGGGTCTGGCCCTCTCCATCGATCACAGCCCTTGTATAGTTTTGTTGGTTTTTACGTAAGCTGCACATTTTGGCACAAACGGCAGGCCACGATCAAAGGGAGTGCCGGTATCAAAAACCCCCGGCCGGAATCCTTTGAAGATGAACGGTTGCTGTCTTAATTTGTCATGATTAGAGTTTTTAATTTGATTTGCAAACACAAAACACACAGAACAGCGACAACAGGCCATCACGCTGTGCCGCGGCGGCGTTGGAACGGCAGTATTTGTTTGAAGCACTTAACAGGTGTTGATCGGCGGTCTTTGCTGCAGCTTAGGGAGATAAGGCCTCCCGCAGAGGGGAGAGACCTCAACACGTTTAATGAGGAGCGCGGGAGTCAGGCGGACCACCTTCGTCCACGGCTCCGCTTCTGGAGAATGATCAGCATGTTAACCGCTCACAGCGTGAGATGGAGATATGAAAGTACGGAGCTGTTGTCGTTGATTTAGTCGAACACCCCTTGACTATGTAGGGATCAACCCTCATCCTTTACGCATTTATTTTTCTTCACAGCCAACCTGCTGTGCACCGCCACCGCACCGACTTTGCTAGTCATTTTTTTTCTTTCTTTTTTTACCTCTGAAATACAGATGATTTTAGGGTAAAAAAGAGAGCTTAAAAGCAGAATCGAAGCTCTGCTGTATTGTGCTGGTGTTTCGCTAAAGCTAATGCTAATGATGCTACGCCCACCGTTTCAGTATTCCCGTTAAATTGAAAGATTTAATCTGAGCCAAACACAAATCATCTACAGTATTTAATGTTGTGTTGTATATCTTACATATAAAAAACATTCTATTAAAATAGTTTTTATATGATGATCATACATATTTTGCAGTTTGGCATTTCAATTGAATTTATTGCAAGTCATAAGAACTTTACATATTATTATTAATTTTATTTCATTTTTTCTTTTTTTTGAATGATGGCAACCAAACTGTTCTAGTCACTGGTGGATTTTCAGTTGTGACAAAAAATAAAAGTAAAATCAATAAAACTGACATATCAAAATACCCATTTCAAACTGTTTAGGGAATACATGAGGGTGATTAGATTTTGACAAAAAGTCCATCTTGGGGTCAGTTATTATAAGTCTATATTCAGGCATTGAGAAGTGCAAAAACTGTTCTTTGAAAAGATGAAGTGCCATCATTGGAGCGATCAAGTCTCACTTTAAATAAGTCCTACAGTCAACAAGTTGTACTTACTATTCATGATTTGTTATAATTTTTTCACGCTTGACATAATTTGTCAAGTATATGAAAATAACGTGACTATACTATTTATAGCCAGATTGTTGACCATTAAATACTAATGATACAGAAGGCCATAACCATGATCATTTTAAGACAATGCATTAGCATTTAGACATTCTTTTTCTGGTCATACAGAACTGCACTATTACAGTAAACCCCTCTCCTTTATGTTAGTGTAAACAGAGTCCTGATGTTTCTAATCACATTTTCCCACCTCATGACCATATATAGGACGCTCCAAGAAGCAAAAATTCCAATACTTTCTTTGACCAGACATGAGGAAATGCCCTGTAATGTGATGAAGTATTAAAGGGCGTTGTGATATATTTAGTGTATCTTTAAGAAACCTAGGGGGGTGCACACACTGTTTTTAATGGGCTCCTAAGTGGCTCGTTACTGGAGTGACGATGTTTCCCATGAGACCGTGAGTGTGTTTTACGGGAGGCTGGTGGAGGGTGTAAACATGCAGAGAAGGAAAACATTTAAAGGATGAGATACTGTACATGACATAGTCCTCTTTGGCTAGAGAATATGCACCGGTAGCTTAAGTGGGCAAAAAACCTGTTTCCTCTCAGAAAGGGATGGTAGCGGAACAGGTTTGGGAGAGGAGAGTCAGATAAACGGTAACGACGGGCTTTGAGGTAAATGGCTTGTTTGTAATGCGGGAGGTGCTGTTTCTGGTCTCAGTCACCTTCCAATAGAGGGTTTCTACTCCTGGGATGAATTCCATGTGAATTTGTTCCTGGAAAAAAATAAATCCTGTGGAAGAACTGAGGCGAGTGAGACTGCATCAGTTTAAAGGAGGAAGTTTTTATGCCTGAGGAGTTCTTCATCGACAGCCAAACACTGACAGTCCGCTGTGGTTTTCTTGCAGGCTCGGAGGTCAATGATGGTTATCTCTCAGAGTGACTTCACCGGATCGTTGTGACTACAGTGATTTCGACCCAGACATGTGGAAAGCGGAGAGTCCAGTCAGAGCCAGGATGGGATGTTCAGAATGGAAGTCTTTGGTCCTCTGCGGCCTGGTGTTCGTTTTGACGGTTGTACAGAGTTCTGACGGTAAGATTTTTTCTTCTCGAAATTTCCCACACCGTCGAAATCATGCTGTTCTTGAGTTCATGGTGTCGTCTTTTTGTTGTGCTCTTTAATGTGGTGGATGTATGAAACAGACAACATTTCTGAGAGCTCAGATAAATAATGGCTGTTTCCTTTAAGACAGATAGCCTGAGGTTCTCGGGAAGATGTGTGCATTAACACAGAGCTTGCCTTCGTTTTCTTTCTGGTTAAATTAAAAGCAAGACCATACAGTGTTTCCTAGTTTTCCCTCATCTCATCTGCGTCTGTTTACTCTCATGTCCTGTTCTAACTATAGGCCTAAACCCTACAACTGCTCATTATAAACAATATCCTCAAGTAAACACGCCTCATTACACTCTGTCCCTGCCGTAATATCTTTTTAATGCATTTTTATAATTGAATTAAATGGGTTACTGCCATAGCCATGGCTGGAAGTTTTCGCTTGTGCAGAAACTTTGAAAGATTGATTGCTTGAGGGTTTGTTCCCTGTTTCTCTCGAGTATATCCTAGAAACTTCAGATCTCATCTTTCTGATTTCATTTCGTGGGCCGAACACTGTCTATAAGTTCGGATGTAACTCATTTGTATTCCGTGCATCTTCTCAAACTGCATTTTCTGGTATTTTATGAAGCTGAATCGCAAAGCAGTGATGAAGTATTGTGGAGCCGTTTTATTGATAGTATGTCTGCCATCGAATGCCATGGAATGTGGCATTGTGCTCTTATAGAAATAAATCAGGGCTGTATATGCTATATTAGTCTGAGCTCCTAATGCTTATTTGATAATCGGAGCGATCTGACTGCTTCGCAAGTGAGTGAGTCAAGTTATGATAAACTTTAAAAGCTAAAAAAAAAAAAAAAACTGTCACAACACTTTGGGATAGATGAACTGAAAACACTGTGTTTAATAAATAATATGCATATTGATACTTAAGTAACCACAGTCTTGCTTACTGATAATGTCAAATTCTTTGGAGAATATTTATAAAGCACACAGTCCTCCGCACAGTTTTTTAAGTATCATTGCATTCTTAACACAGAATGCAAGTAAAATATGTCATTTGCAATCTGTGTTGACCGGCATTTGTAATGCCTCAAAAGGGTATTTTTAGTGCATGGGATTACTTACTATAGAAGTCAACAGCACTCATGTCGACTCATTCATCTACAGTGATAGGGTGCAGGTTTATTTTCTGATAAATTAACATCATTATTTACCAGCAATTACAGTTTTTCTTTGACCGTACACGATGGGGCTAAGTAGTTTTGAAAGAAAGCTTTGCTTTCTATGTCTGGCCAATTTGCCGGTAAGGATTGTGAGTAATATGAGCCGTTCTTTTTTTAATTATGGAAAGGACTGAATAATATCCGTTTGTGTCCTGCTGCCTTGGGCTCATTCAGAACGAATAGCAGGGAACCGTGGCCTCGACCGGCGGCCACCCGCCTGTATTCATAAAAATACTTCATCTCCATCTTAATTCAAATCAGAACAGCTTCTGTGCGACTTCCAGACAGCCAAATCACACATCTCAGAATTAACAGCGTTCTTGGCGGCTATAGCCTTTTGACAAAACAGAATTAAAAGGTTGAACTTTTGCTTTACAAAGAGATAACTTTCACCTGCCTCCGTTATTAGACAAATACATAACCCAGTTTTCCGTCAACTGAATAGTTTCCTTTCTCAAATGTTCTTTTGCTGTGCAACTCGATTGCAGTCTTGACCTATGCTTCCTCCATTTCAGCTGTGGGTTTTAACTCAGAACTGGATATTTGGTCAATCTTTTTAGATATTTAAAGGTCATGCCTATTGATTTTTGGATTTGAAACATGATATGCATAAATACGGAACTGTAGGTCAGTGATTTGCATGTCTCTATAGCATATGAAAATGTAAAATCCTGCCATTTGGGATAAAAACTCTGACCATCAGTAAGAGCCTAACTGCATAAGTGGCGAATTCTGCCAACACTTTTATATATGTGTAATTACATTATATTCATTTATTATATATGCAATTTAACAGAAGCATGGAATGAAAACACTGTATTTAATATATAATGTGCATAACTATACTTCAATAACACTGAGAATGACCCACAGTTATATTAATAATGTAAAAAATATTTTTCTCTCTGCTGAAAGATCTTTAGAAAGCCTACACTTCTAAACATAATGTGTGCTTCTAGCTTCACAGGCTTAGTTTTTTTATTAAGTATAGTTAAGTATACAAAAACGTTTGTAATGTTAGCTATGTGTTACATCAATTCTTTATGGTTACATTTTTAGGAAAGAATGTAATGTATAGATAATATCATTAAACACACAGGACCTTGTTATAAAATTGCTCATGGCATGATATATAATTTTGGTTATATCGCTCACCACAATCCTCTAACCCCTTGTTACATTGGAATCATCTCCCAAAGGTTAACACTCCTCCCTATGTAAGTGTAACCTAAAAATCATATTTTCCATCTCAAATGGGCCCCTTATTTGGACAGCTGCTGTCCCTCTTGCCTTCAAACTCTGACTGAAATGAGCTGTCTGTCTCTCTGTCTGAAACAAGCCGTCTGTCTTTCTGTCAGAAATGAGCCATCTGTCTCTCTGACTGAAATGAGCTGTCTGTCTTGACTCTTTAAACACCTCAGTTGAATGTCTGCTGATTAACAGTAAAAATATGTCACAGAGACGTCTAAAATGGCAGCTCTATATATAGCTGTGTGTGTGCGCTTGTGTCAGTTCACAAATATAAATTTTGCGTTGTATCATGAGAAAAACAGGATAAACCCTGCTGCTTACTTTGGGCTGGTCTGGCTGTCTTGGTTGTTTGTTTTTGTTAGTCTGGGGGGGGGGGGTGCTCATATCAAGGCTTGTCGAATTGTTGTTTCTTACATTTTCTGTTACTGTTTTCGTCTAGATGTCTCTCTCACAGTCTTTCTCCATCCCACATGTCTCTCTCTCTCGTATTCTGTCCCTTTCTGTGTGTCTCTGGGCTGCTGGTCTCTCTGAACTCACACACAGACAGAATTAGAGCGGATCTTTCTGGTTTCTTTGATTGACGGGGTTGCGCATTTGTCTCCTCATGTGTCAAGCAAGCATTTTAGGGAAAAATATGTGTTTTTCAGTGGAATGTGGATAAAACAAAAACAAATCTAACTTAGATTTTTCTTTGCTTTTTAAGATCCATTCTGTCCGTTCTGCAGGAGTTGCTGAATAAAAACAAGAAATGTAAATAATTACAAAAAAATAAACTAATCTAAAGTTATTTGCTGGTTGTAGCACTTGGTAATCAACTGACCAGTGGAGAAGTGCACGAAACCTTCTGCTTAATCATCAAAATAGAGTAGCCTAACAAGCTCGGTCAGGCTTACAAACCAACTTGGGGAGGCAGAGAATGCTAATGTGTGAGATTTATTTCAGATTTGTTTCATACCGGAGGGTTTGAATAAATGACGTGGATCCTGCTGTGAAAATGCGCCGTTCTCTTTAGAGACGGACAAGTGTGGACAAGTCTTTCACATGCCTCAAAATCCCATCTGTGCAGTTACACTTTGCAAGGAAACATTTAAACTAGCGAAACTGATTATCTTTGAGCGGCTAAAGCCAATTCCCCTCAGCCTCAGCCCTGTGGCTTTTTGTTCATATCGACGTTCCTTCAATATCAATATATCTGAATTCGCCCGCATTTAGCTTCTTTATTAAGATCTTGGTCCAGATCTCGGATTCCTTTGTTTTGGGTTTTATACCTCAGACTACACGGCTCTCTTTGTGTCTTTCTTCTTCTTGTCTCCTGCTTTTTTGTTTTTCCTCTTACCCAGGGGTTTTCTATCAGACTGAGGGATCAGACTTCCCATAATGCTGAGCGGCCGGGGGGGTCAATAAGCCCGCATTTGTCTTCACTGTCTTTCATCAGCCCTCCTCCTGATCTGTACGATAAGAAAGGAGAATAGCGGGTCGGGGGCAGACCGCTCAGCAAGGTGTGTCTGTTGTCCGACGGCCCCCTGCAGCCGAGCTCTTTAAATCCTCATTAGGATTTAACTGGGAGGAGACGCTGGTTTTAATGGATTAAGCCTCATAACAGCTGCCCCTTGATTGGTGATTGTCATGCACAAATCAAACAGGACCAGTCGCATGTTAGCCATTTACTGTGTTTCCTGCTCTTCCCGCTTGGTCTGGATGATACAAAACATTTTGTTATTAGTGCCAGTTAGTAATTTGTTTGTAGTGTAGCTTGCAGCATGGTTTCAGGATAATAGACTTCAGGGTGTGTGTGATCCGATGAGAAAGTGATTGAAACTCATTCGCGTTGCTAATTCATTTGCATTGTTTTGCATTTAGCCCTAATCAGCTGCGTAAAGCAGATTAGCATCAGATGGACATTAGTTTTTAAGAGACACGAATTCTTCTTGTGGCATTCAGTCGAAGAAACAACTAAGTAAAAATGGCAACAATACAAACTTAACTACATTTTTGAATGGTGCAACAGTAGCTCAGCTGTTTTCCCATAGTACTGGGCTTGAACAGTTGGGTTGTAAGTTCTTTTTTTTTAAGCTATTAAAAGTTTGTAATAATTCATAAAAAAATCGTTTTTGTCAACAACTACAAAAGACATTTTAAAGGAAATTAGGTTGATATTTTCAGTACAGAAAATGGTTTTCATTGAGGTAAATAAAAAATCAATCTATCTATCCATAAAACAAAAATTAACATTTTAGCAGGAACTCTTGGAATTATTGTACTTCATGTGGTAACATCTAATTTGTCTAGTTTTATTCAGGATAATCATATTAAATTGGTTAGCCGCAATAAAATGATAATTTACAGGATATTTACATTAAGTAGAGGTAGACGTAGATCCTTGACGCAACAATACCAATTACTATTATTTCAGTGAATATAAATTATATACAATACAATACAATACAACTCAGATTTTGCTCGCTTAAGCAGTTTCAGTGTAGCAAGTTACCTTTTGTTAGTGCTCACTAACTAATTTTTCAGGAGAAGCTTGACTGTAAGTTGAAGCCAAATTATTTGCAGCTTGGCAAGCCACAGTTTTAAAGCTGCTTCCTCAACACTGATGACATTAGAGAGAAACGCCTGCTCTTTCAGGGACAGTTTCAGCTGAGAAGACAACTATACATTGCTTAAATTGACAGTGATGAAGACCATCTCTTATTACAGGTTCCTGAGTGTTTGCAGGTTTTCAGCCCACATGAGTCTGTGCGTGTTGTGTCTGTGTCTCTGGCTCTCTCTTATCTTGTTTGGTGTCAAGCTGGTTGGTGAAATGATGGGCACAGCAGCAGGAGGTCACAGCAGACCTACTGAAATCAGACCTTACAGCTTATCTTCTTGTTTAGGCACATATCAAATCTAAACAGAATTGTGCTCTGGAATATTTACGATATGGCTCTGTGGCGTTCAGGACGGGCTTTCTGTGCTGTGGTTGTTTAAGAGATCTTGAGGGGGTGATATCGTGAGGAGATACTGGCTCCTATTATAACCATCTTTGTTTCACTTCTCTTGTTTTTGTTTCGAGTCTGAACGATTCGATCAGACTGATGGATGGAGAGATGGGGTTGTGGATTCGCCTCTGAGACTTGAAAACGAAGATGAAAGATGCATCACTGTTACTCATCTTCTTTCTTCTGTTTTACTCTCAAATCTCTGATCGTCATCGCTGATTTAGATGACTAAAATCAAGATGGCGGTAGAGTGGCGACACCTATCACACAAACGATTTTGATTTCCCATGTTAACTTGTTTACACTTACTGTAACTGAAGTTGAATTCATCTAAAAAAAAAATTCTGTCACTATTGTTTCATTTTAATTAATTAGTCTGAAAAGGTATGCATTCTGTAATTTTTTGTAGAACACATAAGAGGACGTTAATATAATATTGACATTATATGAAATTTCGAAAGGAAGGGCTGACGATTATTAGACACCTCCCCTTCTCCACCGTTCGCTCTCTTTTCCTCGGGGGCCACACAGGGTTCGAGCCGGACTCCGAGCCACGCCCTCATTAGGGCTCTTGCTACTACGGGTCAGGGTTCGCCGAGCTCCCGGCTCACCCCCGACAGCACGCCAAACATGCTATTTTTATCACTATTAATGAGGAAGCGCGAACTAGTGAAAAAATATAAATACATATATAAATGGGTAGTTGATGTATCAATGTGTCCAATGGCGTGACATTAAAGATAAACCTCTCTCACGTTATTAGTAACTCTAAGAATGAAGCTACATATTTCTTAATTAATTAATTGTTTGTTTGTTTTTTTACTTTTACTTTTTTGTTGTCAAATATATATATGGCTTTGCAGTTAAAAAAAAATTGTTGTTTACATAATGTGTGTGTGTGCTGTGTATATTTATTTAGAAATACACACACATGCATATATATATATATAATATAAATCTGAATATATTAATGTAAATACATGTACATATTTTCAAATACTGTGATTATGTATATGTATACATACATAATAAATATACAAAGTACACACACACACACACACATATATATATATATATATATATATACTGTATATAGATTAACATTTTTGTAAGAACCACTCAACAACTAAAATCAACAAAATCAGGAGTGGCTTTGAACATGTTTAATTTTAAAATTGAGAAGAACAAGACTATCTAAGCATTCCTTGGTTTCTTGCTATATAAATTAGGACAGTTCCCATTTGTGTGGCCGTCACAGCAGATGTTGCAGTCGTTCTTCAGAAGAGAGTGTATCAGTGATGTCATCTCAAAGATCGATGGCTGAAAATGTGCAGCAGATTCTGTTACTCACAGGGAGGTTTGTTTTCGCTAGTCCTACTAAATGAACTGTATCCTGTTGTAGTTTAAAAAACGCTTGAGGTAGACACCCAGACAAATCAACATTCCCAAGAACAAGATTAATCTAAAGGTTGGAAAGCTGAGTTTTACTTTGTGCCTTGGAATTGAGCCCTTTGCAGAAGGTCGGCACTGACATTTGGGAGATTCTTGGAAATGAGTGCCTTTTGTGTTCCTTATTATCAAATGCATAAATAATAACTTTAACAATAATAACAGTGGCTGACCAGCCATTTCAGTTTAAATGAATAACAGTTTATGTCAAATGCGTTTTTATACACAATGGCAATTCACTCAGATGATTATAAATAATCATAAAAGGTGCATAAAAAAGTAAATTAATATAAATTATTTAATAAATTGACATTAGATTAATTTAAAATGTGTTACATTTATTAAAACAGTAAACAGTATTTTAGAAATACATTGAAATCATGTGCACAGGTAATCAACAATATACATACACAAAAAACAATATTTGCTATTTGGAAAATCGAATTTTCCAAATAGCAAACGGCAGCCTTTCATTGACCTTTGTGTGTGTGTGTGTGTGTGTGTGCAATAACGTTCAATGTAAAATTCACCCGTTTATTAGACTGCACCTGTAATGTCACATTTCTTCCTAAAGACTGAACTGACTAAATCACTGAAGGCGACAACTTAAGACCAAGGATTTCAATGCAATGTTTTTACTAACATTCCAAATTATGATTCGAGGTTCTGTTTTTCTTTGTTTAAATCCTGAAATTGGTTCTCAAATCCCACTGTAGTGTTTGAAACAACGTTCTGGAAGAAACACCTTGATCTGGTCTACGTCCACATGATTTATACACTCTTTTCTAAAATAATAAGTATTGAATATGACATTTTAATGTGGAAAAACTCCCCAGTTTACACAGCATTCCACACTAGTGTATATATAATACAATGGAAATGGCTCATGTTGAGTCTTTTGTTCAGTCAGTTTTCTTTTTTTGCTGTAGCACCTCAAGCATTCAGGGCCATCTGCGCCTCGTCTCGGCAGTCTGAGTGACTGACTACATTCTGATATTTTTCAGACAGCCTCAGACACGTTTTCAAACACACTCATCCTTTCAGCCGGACTACAGCGGGGGCTGTTATGTGCTGAAGTGTCTGGGTGCCTGTGATTGTACTGAAAAGCGGTCCAAAAGTTCAGAACCTTACATTCATACATTTAAAGTAATGTTGACTGAAGCCAATTCCCATGAACTTTGTAAAACAGAGACTATGGTACTTTCTTGGGCCATTCAGGCCGCAAAAATAAGATCTTGAGTTTGAAAGTGATCCTATTTATCAACCCAGATGAAAACGCTCAACTTTTATTGCTCAGGAGACTTCATAGAGTTTCATTAAAGTATCAGTTATGTTCTAAATATTTTGAGAGTAGGTTGATTAATGAATTTCCAAGACTTTAGTTGTCCACAATACTAGCACCACTACCCTAATATTTCATAATAGAAGGATACTTTGACTTGCTAGCATTCTATTTGTTATGACTCTCTGTGGATTCTATGTGGAAACCCTAAGAAATTCAATTAATTAGAAAATAAAATTAGCTGATTGAGTGTTTCAACTGAGCCTTCTCCTAATATTTCACTTTGACCAACTTATAAAACACTGAAAATGAGACTCTCCTCTGATGTGACAGTAACTCGGTACTTGTGTGATGGGTTTCCTGCAGCAATAAGAATCAATGGTATCAGGAGAGCTGAACAAATATTACATTTCAGACATGTGACAAACAGTTTGGGCAAATAACCTGACTGAATGTTGAGTGCAACAACTTATAGGCCAGAAGTCCATACCGCAAAGAATTATAGCCTAGGTCAGAAAAGCAATACAGCAAGTATTTTGTACACATTTTAGCCTTGACAATCTTTTGTAAGCATTTATTTTGAACCAGTGGAGATGTATTGTGTTTCTAAAGCACATTCTGTGTACCTCAAGGATTTTAAATAATACAACAAAAAGTGCTTAAAATGCCCCTATTATTGGTAATGAAAGGTTCATGTTTTAGATTTGGGAGTCCCAAACAACCAGTTGACGTGCATGCAAGGCCAAAAAAAACAAAAAGTGTGCGAGCAATTTGCTAATGACACACTGCATGAAAGGATATTTTCAAAAATTCATAATAGGGGCACTTTAAAATTCGATAACAGAACATTTTATTGGAGAATAATTATAAAAAGATCGCTGACTCCCTATTCCAAATTATCCTCTCTGATGGATGCCAGGCCTTTGCTATGAGGTTGCTGGGGTCTTCAATTGTTTTTAACATGTCAGTTTCCAATGTGTTCTGAGTAGTTGCTACATAATTACTCTATATGGTAATCTGGAGCCTTCATTCAATTGGATTTCCCACTCAAAGGTTTGCTGTAATCCCAAACTCTACATATAAATAATACTAATAGCGATGCTTCACTTAGCAAAAACACCTATAATTATTTTTCCATATGTGTGGTTTCCGGAACTTTACTGCATTCTATTTTATATTTAAGGCATCTGTAAGCCAGCATGGATGTGGTAACTCAGTTTTCGACTTGATTTTCAGTTATACTGGGCTGGGCGAAGAGTAGTCTTTAATACGGTGCAGTGTATATTCTAATCTTGTCTTACTGGATAGAATAGGTTTATTAGGATATCGGATTGTCATGGAACATTAGCAGCATGTTACCCAAAAATAGAGTATTCCAACATGTCTCTGTAAACCAGGGTCTTTCTTTTTTAGTGTAGTTAAATGAGAATTTGAACAAGGCATATAAGCACTAATTTCTGTCAGCGTGAGAGATTTAAAAGACGCAGATAGATTCTGGGGTGAAATTATCTCCCTGTATATCTTACTAATGAATACCCATAGCTTGTGAACTAAAAACCATACAGCACAAGTGTCATAAAGGCCTTTTTATTTCAGGTTGTCCTTGCATTTTTAGTGTCCCCTCGAGGGTTTTCAGATATGAAGCAGGGTGTGAAAGCCAGACGCCGGCAGTGTGGTTGATGCTTCATCAATAGGCGACTATAAAGGAAGAATTCATGACCTTGATGTGGCCCATTGTGCTTAATTAAGTGTAAAGGTTGATTTACATGTGTGACTCAGTGTGGAGGTTGTTGGTCTCGCTTGTGCCACTTAACAGCACTGAAAAACACAAAGACCGCAGAAATACGTATAGTGGCTTCTTATCTAATGGCTGGACTGGACAGTCATTAAAATGGTTCTATAACTAGCATTTTTTTGTCATTGTAAAGGCATGCATGTATTGTCCAGAAGGGTTGATGGCTATTTGAAGATGTTTTACATCAAAAGTCTTCTAGATAAATCGGTGTACTGTAAATAATTTAAAAGCAAATGTTGTCAGTATTAAAAGAAAGCACTATCATTCGTGACTGATTAAAATAATAATAATAATTTTTTTTTTTTTCAGTAGCCTAAGTAACAGTGCCTTAGATAATAAACACACACACAAGCACAATAACATTTTAAAATCAACTTGCAAGTAGTGTTTTGTCTTTATAATTAAATTCAGATTTTGTAAAATAAAAAGAAAGGACGAAAACAGCTTCACACCTTGACCATATGCTTACAGTTGTCTGTAAAATAGATTTTAAAAAAAATCTGCCTCAGCTTAATATGTGCAGAGTTACTTAAAGAAGGAGGTTGGACCACATGCAAATAATGACAAGCTTGAAGCCAGCATTACAAAGGCTTCCCTTAACAATGCAAGAACCAGCAGGATATGTTTTATAGTCCTACCCGAAGCTAAATGACATAGTGTTTTTTTTTCTTTACCAGCATGTACCTATATCAAAGATCCTCCTGATAGCCCGCCTGCTGTTGCCATGGAAGAGAAGGATGCAGATGAATTGGGGCAAATGGTGGTGTTGAATACCAATGAGCCCAGGAGCCAATAGCTCACAAACATGTTTAACGCCTCTTTGCTAAACTACTGACACTGCCAGTTCTTTTTTGTTTTGTGTTTTTAATGGCCCGATGATGCATCAAGACAACAGAAGTGGCCAGTCAGAGTGGCCATGTTATGAAACAATGTATGCAATCTCACTGAAGCTTGATCTGGACTAATACCAGGCTTAAGTTTCCACTGTAGACATTTGCCCAGTTAATAAAGTCATAATGCGAAGATTTGGCCACAGAATACCAAAGATGTTTACTCGGACCCACGCAGAGGGTTGCATCCTTATCGTAGCATAACGAGCTTCAGTTTTTTTTCCACACAGATCTCATTCAGCCTGAGAGCGTCTCCCCTGTTGAGGATATTTGCATTGCCCTGTTGTTCTCCCTCTGGTGAGACCTGACTTCTAAAGACAACATGCCCTTATAAAGGATATTGCAGGATTATGGAAACCGCTCTGTGGGAGGAAGAGTCGTCTCCTCATTGGCGTCTTTGCCTTTCGTAGATTTCTCTAGTATTTGACTAGCAGGGAGCAAGAAAGCGACAAAAAACTGCAGGTATCAAGCTGCGTCTCCAGTGGCTGCAAGCTGATTCAGGGTATTATGGGTCCCTTTCCTCCTTTAAAACTCTCCCGGTAAGCAACGCCGTCAGCCGCGAGTGTGTAATAATACTGGCCAGCTTTGAAACGGGCGAGCTCATTTACAAACAGCTGTAGCCATCGACAGGACAAAGCACAGTTCAAACTACATTAACAGGGCTTGGCAAGCATGATGAGGTCCGGAATCCTTTCGGTTCTCTGCGGGATGGCATGCCGTGTCAAGCTTGAATAACCATATTAAAACTCTTTGCTGCTGGCCCCAGTGGCTGTTCCCGAAAGACTCTGAGAGCAGTTTAGATCTCACCTCAACCTTATTGCAAATACCAAAACCGCTGCATTCTATTATCATACACGAAAAGCGCAGCGCATAAGGGACTCTTCCGTGGGCTGTTTTCTCGAGTCTGGTAATATTTCTTTATTAGGTGACACGGTGACATGACTCATCTGTTTGTCATCTGGCTCCTTGGCGGTCGGTACGAGGGAGCTTACAGCAGGCCAATGATGGTGATCTTTATCACTCGCGCTCTGTTCATTACCCCTCTGCAGTGACACTCATATCCTGGCAGATGGTCACTTTCCGATTGATTTGCCACGTTGGGGAGATTAAAATATTATGGCTCCGAAGAGACCGGCCGCTGTCCTCGTCAAATTAGCATTTTTGCCTGGCTGTTGCGCACGGAATGGGTCAATGTCACCCCAAAGGTGATGACGGAATTAGAGTAGGATCATGGGAATTGGGCAGCAGAGATGCAGGAACTCCTGACTTACCGTCACAGCGAAAGCTGATCCTGACGTTTCCGGTAAAGGCGCTAGGACTGCTAGCTGTGTTTACAGTGGGTGTAGCTAGCATATAAACACTTTTCTAAGACCCCCTACCACCACTGCCTCCTTTTTTTTTGCCTGGCTGCAGAGTGTGAAAAAAACACAAAGCTTCTAATACCTGGTTGCAACTGCAGCTGCCTATACAAACAAACCAATCTGTAATTTGAGCAGTAATTTTACTGAAGCTAGCATCAGACTAACGTCTGTTTAACAAATCAGTTAACACTATTGGGCATATGCTATGTGCTGTAATTAATATTCATGAACAAAACTGGTAAGCTTTATAATGTGTACCCATCACATTCCAGTACCATTTTGATGGTTCCTACTCTCTAAAATTATAAGTACAGTATTAGTAGACTAGGTTATGGCTCAGGTTAGATTTAGTAGAATAAGTTGACATATTTGCTAGTAGTCTATCTGCTGCGGACCAACAAAATAAAGTATTAGAAGATGTCAAGACAGTCTACTAATACTTTAATGACTGGTAGTTTGGGATGGTACATAGATACTGCACTGGCAATATATAGATACTCACAAGCTACTGTACTTATTTGGTATTGATGTTTTTATGTACAGCCACACACACACAGAGACACTTATTCACTTCACTCACTTTACATGGTTTGTCTGTAAGTGAAACAATAGTTTTGTTTAGATCTCTCCTCAACCTGTACATAATCATACAGTAAGTAATTTTATTATTTGCATTTTATTATTGCACAGATAAATTACTAGCATGGGTATAGGAAGTACGCTTCAAACTGTATATTTTGAATGCAGTGTAATAAGATGCATTATCAAAACCTCTTTGCCCTGACATTGTACATAATCTTGTGTAATTAAAAACACATGTATCAGTTTTCCGCAACGAATCTCGGCAGCACAAAAGCACCTTGTATGTATAAAAACATTTACATGGTAACAGAGCTCGACCAGGTTAAATGGGAGGTGTATTTGAGCCCTGATTAAAAGGCTCTCCAACCAGTAGCACTGAGCAGATCTGTGGAGTCATGTACAGCAGTGCAACTGATAAGGCGGGGCTCTGAAAGGACTCCATTGTGTGTCGACGTGGGGTCTCTTTGCTAGAGTTCAGAGTTGGCTACCTATCTACCTGAAAGGAATTGAAAAGCGACCCTTGTGGTGACTGACCAGAATGACTGATAAGCCTCAGGGGGAGATTATAGCGATTATGGCACTGCTGGAGATGTTGCCATGGCGATGAAATCGAGCATTCTCTTTAATATATTATTTACTGCCTCCGTTCCTGACCCACGTCATTTAATCAGGAGAGAGCAGGAGACCCATTCACTTTTAAAAACACCGGTTCGTGTGCAGGAAGTTTGCACACCTCTGGCTGTGTAATACAGATGTGAAAAAAGGTACCAACATAAACTATAGATGAAAACCAGCCCAACAGCCAGTTTGAGCATCGCCGCAGGAAAAGCAGAGGAGGTGATCCATGGGCTAAAGCCAAAACTAACACTTTGGATCAATCAGAATTATTCTCTTAGACACAAGGCATACCAAAAAAGTCCAAATGTTTCATCATGTCCAGACTACTATTACACAAATTGTATGGTGAAGCACTTCAAATTGTAAATGAATGAATAGTTGATTGAAGTTTCATTTGAATGAGCAAACTCATAATGTTGGGAGTGAAATGGCTGACCCATCGTTCGGTTGGCTCTGGTCACGTTACACAGGGCTGAACACGCAAAAGCCAAGCAGTTAGTGGACATCACTAAAGCTTCTATAGAGGAAACTTTGAGTCCTTGTCATTGAGGTGCAAATGTCTTTCAAATGGACTTCGTCCTTCCTGCTGTCTGACCACGACTGTTCATTGACCCTGACTGGCTGAAACCAGAACGGAAATTACACAAATGCTCAACTTTGAGACAAAAGAGACAGTGGATCCTTGGCTTTATAGAGATAACAAAGGAAATTAAGCAAGAAACGAAGATCTGACTTCTAAATCTCTCTATGCAGCATAATATGTAGAAAACCTTTTTTTCTCCCCTTGAAAGAATTATAATCCGTTTACAAACGCTATTGGGTGTACTAATCTAAATTGCTTTCCTTTCTCCTGAGCAAAATGCCAAATTTGGTTTCTTTGGTGTTGTCACTGTGTTTTTCCACCCCTTAGTACAATGTCTCTTTATTTTCTAAGATTAAAAATGGAGGACCTTTTCGGTCATGGACCCTAATATAATTGTATCTTTAATAAAACTGGATTTTTACATTTTCTCAAGAAAATATGAGAGGTGCTAGTCCATTCAAAACCACCGCTACAATGCTAGGAGTTGTTGTGATTGTTGGTTTCTGGGGTGTTGCTGTCTGATAATAAGCTTAATAAAATGTGGTAGTTAAGATGTATAATAAGTCACAATCCTCTTTATTTATTTAGTAGCATTAAGTACAGAATTCAGTTTCTTTGTCACTCAGTGGTTATAAAGTTTAGGTCGATTTAAGGGATATAAAACATGCTCATTCATTAATATGTGCTTTATACGTAGGCCTAATAACAAACTGGTAATAAGCTAGTAATATGAATTTTGGTTAATAGTGAGAATTGGTCCTTTAAATTCAAGTGTTTTTGGCAAACTGAGCACTAACACAATGTTTTTTTCTAATTTAATAACTGTAGCCATGGATGTGCTAACTTACAATTTTCAGTTCAAGTGCATCACAAAGGACAGATTTATCTACTACAGTTGAGTGATTGTTGACTTTTAGACATTATCTGATGGTTTAATAGACTGTTTGTTGAGGTCGTTTGTCTTTGCACGTCAGGAGTAATGTGTCCTATATTTGCCCCACAAAAAATTAGTTAATCAAAGCCAATGCACAATAAATCTTAATCATTATGGGCCGGTTTCCCGGATAGGAATTAGATTAAGCCAGAAGTAGACCTTTGCTAATTTAAGACTTTTGAAATGTTTTAGAAATGTGTGTTTACAAAAACGCATTATCTGTGAGTTGTCACCAAACAATGGCAAAAATGCATTTTAAGATATCTCAGTGCAAGCTTTTTCCAGTTTAGACAGCTCTTAACATTTATTTTAATCTAGGACTAGTCTTAAACCCTGTTCAGGAAACTGCCCCTATAAACTTTAAATCTACAACAAAACGCTCCTTTACCTTTGAATGAATGAAGTATAGAGTAAGACTGCAGCAATGAGAGATTTATAAGCACTTTTTAAATGTTAAAATCCTATTAAATTTAAAGGAAAAAAAAACCTGGCAGCTGTGTTGCAAGACATTCACTGTAATATATATTTCATTAAGTGATATAATGTTAATGTTCCTTCCTACGCGATCTGCTTTGTAACATTTTTACAGTTTAGAGAAAAAATCCCTCCGTACAGAAAGAAGTCTTGTCCCCTTAATTAGATTTGGAAGTCTGGCCCTTTTTTTCTCTCTCTCTACTGTATAGATTTGACCGTGTCCTGAAATATCCGTCCATAACAGCGTGAGTCAGCAGTGACTCCAGGCCTAATCAATTGTCCTGCTTTTGAAAAGCTGTTTATGAAGCAGGCTCCAGCAGACTACATGATGCATGAACTGCGCTGGTGGGCGTTTCGGGGCTCTGGCAGCGGGAATGTGTTTTAATATAATTCCCAGACACCGGAGAAGTATCGCATGTTGTAAACTCCACATGCCAGGCCGCAGAAACACGTCGAAGTTTCTCATTATCGTCCCTTCCACGCCCTCAACATACTCTGGTTTTCCTGGTGTTCTGGTAAAATGAAAGAATGGAGTGTGGTTGAGAGGATCAAATCTGCTGCCATGTGGCGGAACCGCAGCTGGGGAAAATGGAGAGTTTCAGCGGAGCCGATCGGATGAGGTGAAAAGGGGGCGGGTTTGGCTGTGCTATTCCTGTGTAGCTGGAGTCAGAAGGGAAAAGGAACGAGTGAGATAATGCAGCCCGGTCTGACGATTGATCCGCTCAAACACCGTTGTGACCTCGCGATCGAGCTGCATTAGAGTACAGTGGAATGTAGGCCAGGGGAAAGGAGACGTGAATTTAAATGTTACAGCTAAAGACTGAAAAGACCTGAGCAAATAAATCATGATAACGTTTAATCACATTATTCGTGTCAATTTACTTGAATGCTTCATGAGCTCTGTGAGCTCTAACTGCAGTCAGTCTAGTGCGTTTTGAAAAGATGTATGCGTTCATAAGATGACAGTAGTTTTGTGAATACATTTTACAATTCCTATTTGTATATAATTTAAAATATAAAGTATCCCCATTGTTGAGCTCACATCATTTCTTATTATCAGTGTTGAAAATTGCTGTGCTGCTTAAAAACTTTATTTTTCAATAGAAACCTCCATAGAACAGCTTTCATTATTTTTATAAAATTGATAAAAACGTTTGAACGATACTTTTTGAAGTAAAATAAACTGTAGGAAAAAAAAAAAAAAAATAAAAAAAAATATATATATATATATATATATATCAATAATTAACAGTTATACTTCCGCTTTTAATGGATCATTAAATGATAAATAAACAAACAAATGAATGAATGATTAATGAACTATGTTAATGTTATCTCATGACCAGTTTGTGCGTATTTTACAAGGTGAATAATTCAAACGACCTCACTTTGTTGGTATTGTACAATTTGTCTAGACCCTTGTGATGGGTAGGTTTAGGGACGGGGTTAGGTGTAGGTAATTCCAGCCCAGTCTCACGGCAATTCATACGTATTTTACAAGGTGGCTAATTCATACAAATCATACGAGTTGCCAATTCGTATGAATTTGTATAAATGACCTACACCTAACTCCACTCCTAAACCTACCCGTCACTGGGGTTTAAATCGTACGAATTTGAACGAAATTAGCACAAATTTGGCATCTTGTAGGAATACGTATGAACTGGTCATGAAACCAGTGAGGTTTACGAATTTGTACGAATGAACCACCTTAACCTGTGACTTATGATCAGTTACATACATCCTTGCAGAAAAAAAATACAAAATAAAAAATAAAAAAAAAAACCATACTTTTGGACGTTAGTTTTACTAGAAACTTTAATATGGTAAAATCCTTATGTTTTGATTGTTTTACAAAATCATGGCACCAGCAATATGACAACCAATATGTAAATATTAATAATGATGATAATTCTTTATCGCTGTAATTCACAGATGCCAAGGAATCCCATCTAGTTTACTGGCATGTTACATTTATTTTGAAAGCAGTTCACACAATCCTAGATCAGTTAGCATTTTATTGAGCTTTACCTCTCACTGGTGGTTTTACCGAGTCACAAACTGAATTGCATGTTGTTGAGCAGTGCGCACTATAAAATGACATATCTGAAGCGGCAACACCTGTCATCAGTCAAAACTCGCTGCTGTGTTGCCTTTCTAATGGTCACAAGGAATGACTACGAGTGGAAAAACCCAGAGATAAATCTTGGTTCAACAACCCAAGATTTGATTTCCACTGAATGGACTTTTTAAAGTCATTTGAATCCATTTTGCTGTCAGTGTCTTTGAGAACATCTCAGCATGTCAAACTCAGGGGGAAATGCTGTGGATAAAACGCACAGTGACTGCGTTCTGACTGAATAATTACAGGAGAAGCTTCTCAGCAGACAGATTATTTTCCTCTTCATTTGAAAACATGAATGAAAAAAAAAAATGCAGAGCCAAGATGTTGACTTTATAATTCCACTTACCTGAATAAATCAATCGTACAGACTGATTTTAGATGGATTTCTACTTAACATGGTCATACATTGCAGGAGGAAATATGGATTAGCAGTCTTTCTCTCAGGTTATGAATCTTTGTAACATAAAATAGTATTTTAAACAAGACATATTTTAAAGCCATTTACAGTCTGATGCAGCAAGCAAATCAAAAACGATGCACCAGGAATTAAAGTTAACTTGCAGTGTAAGATTTGTTTTGCTTTGTTGTGACTCACACGCACAAATGGGATTTGGTGTGGGTTTGTTTTTTAAACACACCTTCTGGGCAGATGCATAGATGTAATCTTTAGTCATAGCACATAATTGATTATTTTCTTGTACTTATTTTCTGGTGCATCCGCGCTGCATTTTGCATGTGAGATTAATTTCTAAATATAGGGATATATTTAAGGTCAGTGCTTGTGATTGGCTGAATGTGTTTTATTTGTGTTTGACATTAGCGTGATGAGGGAAATGCCCTTTACATGCTGCTCTGAGTTCACTACCAGATTTCACTCTCTGAGCAGACATTTGATGCTCTTCACATTAGCAGAACACGGGACATGTATTGATCTTTTTATTTATTTATTTTTTTCTCCACCGACTGTAACTCTCCTGTTGTCTGGCCTTTCCAACCCTTCCATAAAATGGAGAGAAATTCAGTACATTTTCACAGATTTTTTGCTTTGTTACTATTTATTTTGTTTATTGTGGAATTATTTAAAAAAAATGTAATATCATCCAAATCCTACAGGCTAATAAATGACTTAAGGCCATTGCACATGAGTCGAAATATTCGAAAAAGTAAAAATTAATACAAGCTCACGTTGTGTCTGGGTCATTTAAAAATCGGATCAGGATAGATTTTTTGCACTTTTGCATCTGCAGCAAACAAACAAAAAACGCATACAAACATTTGGAGTTAGTGTGCAAGTAACTTCATCGGTGTGCAAAGTTTCTGCGCATTATGAATTTTTAGGATAACAGATATGAAAAAACACATAAAAAAAAAAGTGCAATGAACTTTACTTTATCTAGACATAAACTACCATGATGTATAAATGCATAAAAATGTATAAACTCTGTAAATACGTACAAATTTGCAAAAAAAACCGTATGAATTTGTATGAACGAGGTTGTACGAATTTGTACGAATTAGCCACCTCATAAAATATGTACAAATTGCCGTAAGCCTGGGTTAAAAAATTTTCAGTGATTCTCAAAATGATTCATTTGAGGCAATTCTACGATTTAGTCTCTCTAAACCCCTACTTTTTGTGAGCCTACTGTGCTCTGATTGGTCAGATGGCCCAGTCTGACTTGATCATCAGTAAAATGATATGTTCGTGGGTGAAGTCAAGGTGTCTGAGGATGGTCAATGTACAACATAGGCAGGGACTCATTTTGTCTATATAGAGTTTAACCTTATTTATCATGCACTTAACTTTGTAGATCGTTTAGCATAATATAACATAAAAGGTACACTTTAAAATAACTGGACTTAAACGTCTTTCTCTTGATACATGGCACTTCTCGACACTAGTTCTGTGGGGTGTATTTTTTTTTATCTAAAGTCTCTCTCTGTCTTTCAGGGTTTAGCCGGGCAGCCATGCCGTTTGGTCTGGTGAGGCGGGAGCTGTCCTGTGAGGGTTACCCCATCGATCTACGCTGTCCAGGAAGTGATGTCATCATGATCGAGAGCGCCAATTACGGCCGGACCGACGACAAGATCTGCGACGCTGACCCCTTTCAAATGGAGAACATCAACTGTTATCTGCCCGATGCATTCAAGATCATGTCTCAAAGGCAGGTTCTTCCGTGCCAAGATCTGTCCTTCTTTTCTAAAACTCTCTTCAGAATGTGTCTTCTCTCTCATTTGCCCGTCTTTGATTACACAGTGCATGAATGCGAGCATCTTCAGCGGCATACATGAAGAACAACCAAACCAAACAGATCTCAATGCGCTCACATCCGATCTTCTTTTGAGTTTAGACAGTGTGGTGCATCTGGAGGCTTGTGCTAAAAACAGGAAGTGATGTGTGAGCCGGGCTTTGATACGTATTGCCGCGGGAGTGGCGTGCAGTTCCGCTTGGCTTATTAAAAGAATGTCGTGATTTGTGGGGAAATAGGTTTGAAAATGTGGCGTCTCAATTAGTCCTTTCAGCTGCAGGCAATTATGCGTCTCAAGTGGGTGCTAATCTGCACAGGAACTCTAGGCTGGGATTTGCCTCTGCAGGTCTGCACAAGTCCAGATGTGAAATTGCATTGTTGTGCACTTTTCATCTTGTTAGTTTTTCTGGTCAAATAATGAATCACCAGCGGCTTCACAATCTTTCATTGCTACAGTTGCATTAATAATAGATTACTATACTTAATAATAGAAGCTTTCACTCAACGCTACTTCGTTTCTTTGCAAAATAAACGTTCTTTTTTTTTTATTATTGATTTATATTGGCTTATATCAAATTAATTAATATAAACACCTCATTCTGTGTCCCGTGGGTTTGTGTCGAAGTCTATTAACTTGTTTAATAATGTGGGTTTATATGAGAGATTGAGCAACCAGAGGCACTTTCAGTTTTTTTTTCTGTTTTGGCCTTTTCTTGGACGTAAATATTAGTTAAATAACTCAGTTATTGTAGAGAGCCAGAATCACAGAGAAAAAAAAAACGAATAAATAAGAAAATAAATTAATACATTTTATGAATCAAATAGTTTGAAACATACAGGTGAAAATATTAAAGTGCACCAATGCAAAAAAAAAAAATAATAATGATAATAAGTCTGATAATGGAATTTATACTACATTTTCATTCAAAATATTTAAGTTAAAGTATTTATATATATTTTTTGTCTCAATATTACTGTTTCCACTGTAAAAGAATTGTCATCTTGATGAGCATAAGTGTTTTTTTCCCAACTTTAAATAATTTTACTGACTTTTGGACACTGCTCATTCATTTATTCGTTTATTCATTTATCAATCAATCATTTTCATTTCATCAATTACATTGCAATTCAAATCATGAATTATGTTTTAGCTCATAATAAAATTCCTGGGTATTTTATTGATTGAATGATTGATTAATTGATTGCCAGAGCCAATTTTTTATTTGTAGTGATTGTGAGAAACAGCAATTTACTAGGAAAAAATGTGGGAATAAGAAAGAAGAATAAATAAATGAATCAGGCTTATATGTTTTCAGCTGGATTTGAGCCTGCATCATCCACATTAGAAACGCGACTGGTAACACTTTACAATATGGATCATTAGTTAACAGTAATTAATAAATGACACGCTATTGTAAAGTCTTACCCCGCGACTCAACAAGTGAGGAATATACGTGCTGCGCTAAACCTCTGATAATAAACGTATTATTTTAGTTATGAGCACAGCTGTGATTGAAATATTATGCAAGTTTCTTTCCTCAGCCCCTTAGCAACACATCTGAAACAAAACTTTCTTTGCGTAAATTCTCCTGCTCCTGTCGTCCTTGCTTTGCTAAGTACCCTGCTTTGGGGAACATGAGGGAATGGCTGCAGCGCTGTACGGGGGAAATTTGTTCTGTATTCACACCATTAATATCCGTGACAGAGGCGTCCGCATGGCTCTCAGAAGACCAGCGCTAGCACACACAGCCGTGTTCGGCACTCCCACTGTACATACGGTATTAGTGAATACTTCAAGCATTGCAGATTAAGCTTTCATAAGTCACCGTAAATACAAGCTTCTGAAAACAACAGCTACACCTGTTTAAGAATTCAGCGCATTGGGAGTTTCGCTGGCCTGGTAATAAAGTCTTAAATAATGCCCATGATTCCTGATTTAATTAGATATGTGAGGTTTGGGCTGCTTGACGCTACGGATAGAGGAAGTGAGGTTTAATTGAGAAATCCTGTAATCTTTTGATTAAAAGTACTGCAAGCGATTTCTGATTTAATTTGTCACTTGTCGGATTTGGTTTGTTGTGTTGTGTTTTGGTTTAAAGATCCATCTTCTTGAACTGAAGATCCAGATAATGCATGCTGGTTTTTATTTTTTATATATTTTATTTTTTTGGGATCTAAATAATTGAGCACCTTGTTTGTCATAATATTGCGTACGTTCTGAAAATAGATAGGTTTAATATACATCAATGCGTTTCATATTCAGGTACGCTATTGAAAATTAAACGTTCTTTCAGGCTTCATTTTTTATTTTTATTGTTTTCCATTTTGCGTTGACATTGTTTCTGTGATAAATGCAAAATGTGTGATGTAATTTACATTGTTTTTATAGATCACTCAAGAGCTGTATTACTGAGATCCCCCTGTCAATAATCTTCCGAATTTGACTGATAAAACAGTGTCGCGTTTAGTTTGCTCTATAAGCTCCTCCACTAAAGCTGAAAAAAGAGATAGATATAGATTGTCTTTCCTGTGGGCATTTTTGTAGTCCAGATTTCCACACTATGGTCTTTTTTCTCTCTGTAATGAGTGGAATTTTGACTGTAAATGTTGTGATATCTTGGAAGCATTGCTTCGGTGAGTGTTCAGAGTTTAGGAGGGAGAGATCTGTCTAATAAGGGGCGTCTTGTGAAAGCGCCTGACGTGTGACTGTGGTGTGAAGAGCAAACACCAACTGTCAGCTAACAGGAACATCATGATAATTTAGCATACAGTAGCCCCAAACTGTTTTTGGACACAATATTCAAGTTTACAAAAAAAAAATATTAAACCAAGTTGCAAAAGGATGCTGTAAAAGCACAAATTATTTATTTATGTTACTATATATATATACCATTTAAAATATTTGCGTTTCATTTCAATATATTTTAATGCATATTATTGATGATGATAATTAGTGGAAGTAGAAGTATTAATAATTAAAACAGTTGACAATTTTTTTTTAGTAATGGATGGAAATATATGTATAATGTTACACAAAATGTAATTCTTCTGAACTTTCTAGCCATCAAAGAAACCTAACAAAAAAGTTTTTTTTTTTCTTTTTAATGTATTCAAATAGTTAAAATGTCATCAATTTTAGTACTGTGTTTATATAAATACTGTAACAATAACACTTTATTAGCCTTGTTATGGCATTATTTTGACTCCGGAAGTTATTATGAATCTTGATTTATCTTGAATTTTGAATCCCTTTTTTAAGATAATTTGTGATCATAATTTATTCACATGGTCCATTATGCAAATTACAGCACATTGTGACTGAATGAAATATGAATAGGAACAGTCTCCCTGCAATACGACTACAAATAACCAAACAACCAATCGCCACATTATGGCTCCAATTTTGGCTGTGTGTTATAATTTTAGATCCATAATTCATTTATATGGGTAAACATGCTGATATTCTCATCTGTTACCACATATGAGTGCTCGTTAATAAAGAAACTCCCATATGAGAGACGTGTTTTTCAGCAAAGCTCGTGTCTATGTATAAATTCTCATCTTCAAACATGACCGGTGGGAATTCACAGCTGTGGACGGAGCAACACTCTGCTCCACGTGCTTCGCTGCTTTCACGAGAGAAAAAAAAGTCCCACTTGTTTATTAGCAAAAAGAACATAAGACAAATGAATTGTCAGAGTCACATGCTGAGGTAAAGAGAAATTGCTGCAGGAAGAGATGCTACCCCAAGGCCAGGTCAGAAAAACACCAGCAGGCTAATTCACCCCCGCGCTGCGCTAACTGTAAAACATGCTTTTTATTCCCTGAACAAAGACCTTTGTTTACAGATTCTTATCCTCTAAGTTAGGACGATCTTCCTGAATTTTCTTCAGAAACTGTGAGATTGCACAGCATGTCTTTCATGTTTCACATCCACAATGATATTCTGGTTTGTATATAAGGCTCTTTAGTGGTTCTACTCAGCTTAGAACCTTGATTTTTATACACCCCAAAAGAACCAAAAACCACATAAAAAGAAATGGTTCTTTAAAGATTGATCCATGTGTTGTTTTGGGGTTTTCTTTATGTGTCTATCCTTAAATGACAAGGCTTCATGTAGTAAAACAAACACACGAGCAAACAAATAAATATACAGACAATCAAAAACAACAACACTACTGTAAAATTAGATTTTTAAAAATAATCGTTGTGTTTTTTAGCCTTTTTTCAGATTTTTTTTTTTGCCAAGCATAGTTTTCGACAGTCACCAACCAATAAAGACTTCTAATATAACAAAAGAATTTAAGTACATTTAAGTTCTAATAATATTCACAATGTAGTCGTTTTTTTCTGTATTTTTCATCAGATATCAAAATGACATGAATATGTATTTATTTATTTTACAAAACTAGACAGGTATGGAAGAAAAAAAAAACCTTTAAGGCTTTAAAACATTTTTAGTTCTAAAATGAATAAAATGAATTTATCCAGCGGACAGAACAGACACGGGCCTCAGGAACAATGTGACACAGATTGATGGATGACACTGCCAACTTTCCCAACATCTCGCTGTACACCGTGTCTGTAAACCATGAGATCATTTCTGCACTTTATCTTTTATTGATGTGCTTAATTTTAGTTCCTAGAACCCACATAAACCACCTTCTGCATGGCTTCCTGTTAAACAGGCAGTGGAGGGATGGTTAGTTCATTCCGAGTGAAATGGCATATAGGGAAAATGAATCCATCATAGGTACAATCAGCCTGACCTCAGGGGGGATTCATACAGATGTATAACTCATGTGCTGGCAGGTATGAACACTCAGAGATGAGGCTGTTTATCTTTGTCGTTGGGTTGAAAAGGGCCACTTTGGCATCTATCCGCTCCGCTAATTCCCGCCGTCTTTTATCTGGTTCCTGCTCTGGGCCACCAACCGTCCGTCCATCAGCGACATCCAGCCGATTGCTCTCGCTTTGATGCTGTTGTCCTAACAGCTAAAGCGATGTTCAGGAGTCAATACAATCATTTTTTACTCTTAAAATCATTTTTACAGTAACAACATGCAGAGAGGCAGAGAATTTTCCACTGTCATGTTTTCATTGTATCAAGCCCAAATTCTGTTGCTACATCCAGAGCATTCCTTTAAACTTTCGTTTCTATTTCACTCGTTTGATTTCTTTTATCTTTCTCTCGCTCTGTCCAGGTGTAACAACAGAACGCAGTGCATCGTCATCACAGGACCAGATGTTTTTCCTGACCCCTGCCCAGGAACATATAAGTACCTTGAAGTCCAGTATGAATGTGTTCCCTACAGTAAGTACAAGCCATCTTTTTAAATATGTATATTTTTATGTTAACCCTTTATTAGTGTGCCTTAAAATGCATTTCTTCAGGATCAATTTTTTTTTTTTGATAATACAGTGTTTATAAAACATGCACACTAGGCACTCAGTCTAGCATTAACAATGTTTTTTTCTTCTTTTTTTTGCCACTACTCGACATAAAATTGTTACTTAATGTTAAAAGTAAAAAATGACATGGCTAAACCTTCACTGGCATGGACAATTCATTTTTCAAAATCAGAGTTAAATAGATCACTTGTGAGTAGTTAAGTGGTCTCAGTTGATTGTAGTATAAATACAGCTCTATCTGCAAGGTCCAACAAAGTCATTATTGCGGAAAATTGCGGACTCCGCACAGTGAAAGTAAATTGTAATTGAAAAGCACAAGGCAGGGGATGGATACAAGATGACTTCCAAGTCGCTGAATATCCCTTGGAGTACAGTTAAAGCAACAATTAAGAAATGGAAAGAGTATGGCACAGCTGTAAATCTACCTAGACCGTCCTCAAAAACTGAGTGACCGTGCAAGGCTGGGGAGAGAGACCACCAAGAGACCAATGATTTTCAGGCTTCACTGGCTTAGATAGGAGACTGTACATAGAACAACAACAGTTGCCTGGATGCTTCTCTAGTTTTATGATAGGGAGTAAAAGATAAAGCTAAAAAAAAAACTTACGACTTACGACATCTTGGCTGCAGTTTGCCAGAAGGCTTGTGGGAGATTTTCAAACCAGGTGCAAGAAGGTTATATGTTGTGATGAGACCAGGATTACTCAGTTTGTACGCTTACATGAAGGGGTGAATATGCAGTGACATTAAACACAATACATCTAGAGTAAAATAAAAAGAGTACATAGCAAAATAAATAAATAAAATAAACAAACAAACAATTTTGTAAGCAAAAATGCAAAACAATAAGAAACTAAACAACAAATACAATAAAAATAATAAAGAAAATAATAATTAAATCAAATGATTAACCATAATTAATTGCATCCAAAATTATTTTTTTTGTTTATTTACTATATTTGTGTTTACTGTGTATATTTATTATGTATATTTACACACGGGTATGTATGTATTTACAAAAAATATATTGGTACTGTATATTAAACATCAGGGTTGGGGCCATTTATGAATTGAATTGAGAATGAATGGCAAATTCCAATTCACTTCCTGGAATAGAATTGGAATTGTAACTGCATGCAGCTGACAGGAAATGGAATTGGAATGGAATTGAAATTACAGGAAGTGGAATTCAATTCAGGAGGAATTCCACTGAATTCTGTTTATTGCTGAGCATTTATTTGTCATTGCATTTAAAGACATACATT